>VZRU01003855.1:271881-292713 GCA_013398155.1 Pedionomus torquatus | reverse complement strand
GGAAAAAAAAAAAAAAAAAAACAAAAAAAAAACTTGGATGAGTAGGGCAGAAGCTAACTGGGAGATGGCAGAAGAGCATGCTGCTGTACAAACATTATAAATATTTTTATTCCCCCCAGTTCTTTCACCCTTTTCCCAGCCCTTCTGGCTACACCATCCCACACCACCACGGATACAGATGTAGTCCAGCAAGACAGCAGATAGGAAAAAGGCAACAAAAGCCATTTCCTTCTGTCTTCCACTGTCATGCTCTTAAAATAGCCCTGCAACAGCTGCATCACAGGCCATTAAATAAGTGGAATTATTCTTTGATAAAAACCTTTAGCTAGAGGCACAGTGCAACATGGGACTCAACACAGAGTGAAGTGTGATATAGGAACTCAGCAGGAGTCCTAGTTACACTTACACAGAGGGCTGTTTGCAGGGAGCTCTCTGGGACACCCATCCTGAGCCCAAGAAAGTGGAATTAACAGAAGCCCAGGAACACAGTATCTGAGTCCATTGCCAAGTTCTCTTCAAACCTTCCCCAGGCTTCCACCAACTTTAGTCCAGTTAGGGGTGTGAACACAACCATCACAGAATACAGAGATTTTTAGAAAGGAAAGCAGCCCATAGGGCTTGCTTATAAAACAGTAACAAGGCAGCACTGTTCCAATACCTGAATCAAATTAAGGGCCACTCCAAACAAAGAGCAGCAGCTTTCCTTGTGAAGTTGTGCAGGCACAGCTGAGCAAGGCTGGCTTGCACTTCCTTAACCCCATGTTTTCTTTCCTGAAAAAGCGTAGAAACACATCAAGGGCTCATTTCGTCAATTCCCATTCAGCAAGCTCCAGGACTGAAAGGTGCCCCATAACGTGCCCTGGATAGTTAATTAGCCCTGGGACCTATTAGCAGGATCAGCATTAATGCTGTGCTTTGCAGGCTTGCTTAGAGATAGGTGGAGGATGCCATGGCATGGTGCTGCTCTGCACACGGGTGTGCTACAGTTGTCTGCTCAGGCCCAGTTTCCAAGTAGGGCACACAGAGCTGTGTATATAAAGGTATACAGCTTCAGATCATTTATTTACTAAGTCTCTTGAATTTGAACTAAAGAATTTAGATTTATAACAGTAATTGTCTTCATATCAAAATCTTAAGACAATGCTGATACACATACATGGTTTCTTCAATGCCCAGGTACCACAGCAGCAAGTATGAACAGGTCTTGACTCAACAAACAAACAAACAAACAAAAACCCCATACTGGAACTCCTCAAGGAAACTTGACTGGTCCAGCCACACCAAGAAAGTGTTGATCCAGTATCAACTGGACTGAAAGAGCTGTCTCAGACCAGCCCTTCTTAAATTAATAGGCAACATGCACATGACACAGGATATTAAATAAAAGGCAAGAGAAAAAGAGAAAACATGTCAGATTTAGACAAGTGCAGTGTTTTTACCCTCACTAGTAATGCGCAGTTCTGAAAGTAGTTCTGAAAGTAAGGCAGACAACAACAACGCAGGAAAACCAGATATCAATTATTTCATAGCACAGTCTAATTTTCTGAGTGTTAAGTCATAGCCCTTATGTCTGCTTAGAAGAGGAAAAGGGCATATCCCCTTATGGTACATGAAGGTCTCCCAGGGCACAACAGAAGACATTCATCATTAATAAGGAAAGGTCAGCAATCAAAGAACATAGAGGATACAAATAGTGTTGTTTGCCTTAGCATGCAGTTTTCTGTCTTCAGCAGGAGCAGAAGTGGAATTAAGTTGAACTGAATCTGCATGCAAAGAAAAAGGTCCAAGTTTATTGAATTATTGAGCTGACAGTTCCGAAACATTAGTCCATAGACTTCAAGCTCTCAACCGACTCAAAAGCCACATCTCCCACTTGCCTTCAGCAAGTCTTCATTTTCCTGCCTTTAACAGGGAGAGCCTATACAAAAATTTTCATAAATAGGACATAGCTTCAAGGAACAACTCCCCGTTTTAGCTGAAGTACTTCCTTCCCTCCACCTCATTAATTCCAAATTTTTGTGGTTGCCTTGAAAGACTATGTTTTGTCTTTCCAAAAATATTAACTGGCCAGAGTTCTTCCAGAGTAAAGCACATCAGATCTTGGTCTGCAGCACAGTCATAACACTGTTATCGTTAGGAGGAGATGGAACTAGAAGGCCATTCTACACCAGGCTTTTTATCCTCCTCATGTTTTGCTGCACTGATAGACTGCTACAGAGACTTCACATTTCTGGTCTCAATAGGCAGTGCAAGACTAAACATTTTTCTCGCATGCAGCCCACAGACAGGAATGTTCCCACAGTCTTCTCCACATCCATCACTTGCAAAGGGGCAGGATCTCAAAGGCGTTTGATGACCATTACAATCCTGGTGATGCTCCAAGTCATAAAGAATCCCCAGACAGGACACCAGCAATTGCCCAGCATACACTCAAAAGTGTTTGAACCCCATAAATGGATAAGAGAGATGGCTAAATAAACGTTTACAGCACTAGAAGAAAGCATTAACTCTCTAGTCACAAGGAATCCAAGGATGAGTTTTACAGCTCCAGTTTTTGGGTTGTGGCAGTAGATATAAGCCTTTGATTCCAGAGATTTAAGTTAACTCCCATAAACATGAAGAGTTCCCACTCTTCCTCATACCTATTCTCTGCACAGGAGTATACCTTGACCTATTCCTGCCCATGCACCAAAAAGGGAAAGGCCTTTTTCTTGCATTGTAGCTGCTTGTGACTAACCACAAGTAACAATATATGAGAGATGCTGCAGAACTTGCAAGTCCCCACCACTGCATAGGCCACCAAGGCCTCTTATACAGCACAGCCAAACTCCCTTTGGGAGCTGAGCCATTTCTGTCCTCTCTGAAACACATCCTCAGCATACACTGCAAACAGACCAGCAAGGAAAGCCAACTCCTGTGACTATTTTTTTTGCCTGCGTGAGAGGAGCTAGATATGAATTCACAGAGATGTTCCACCCAGCTGATGTCTCCAAGGGGGAGGCAAGGGACTTGAAATCACATCTCCCACTGGAGTCAGTCTGGGCAGCCCCAGCTAGCACCAAAGTAAAGAAAACATCACTTTAGAACAAGCGTCCCTGCCCCAACCCCTGTACATCAGACCTCCACGACTGCAGACAGCAAAGCATGGGTACCATCAACTCCATCTGCTAATTAACTCAGGAGGAGCCTTGTGTCAGCAAGCAAGTGAAGACAGCCCAAATTAAGCCAGCTACCTACCATCTGGAACAAGTCAGCTGGAATGAGGCTTTGCAGGCACTACAGCTAAAACAGAGAAACCCCGTGCTGCTTCCCTGCCCTGTGCTGTCCCACACCACAGTAATTCAAGGGGATCTTGATGGTGCTGGTTGGCAACACCAGACTCCTGCAGCTCTGACTGTTCTCAGCTCATGCCTCCCTGACTGCAGGAATAAAAAAGAGCAGCCTAGTGATGCTGAATCCCTCTGAAGGCAGTAGAAAAGGGTAGGCATTTTCACAGAAACATCTTTATACCATTCACAGAGCAGACAGACAGTGATACTGTTTCCTCCCTCCTCTGGACCCTCCGAGTGCTCTCACCTCCAAAGGTGGCTCAGGCAGACACCATCACTCTAGAACAAGAGTGGGGTTTTCCCACAGGAGACAAGCCTGGGAACTTGGCACAGCAGGGAGGGATCCTTCCCACAATCACAAGCCTAAGGTTAGGTGTCATTGCCTGTACAACAAGTTTCTTTTGCAGGGACCTATTTTCCAAACACCCCTATTAAAGAGGTAGGAATTCCTGGGGAATAAAATAAATAGTTTCATTGGTGCAATTGGGAATATATTATAAAGGCAATGAGGCCACACCACAGCTCATCGGATGTACCAGGCTCCTGATCTGTTGGAGCACAACTTCTACCCTGGGGCTGGATCCCAGCCAAAAGCAACTCCCAGCTTGCTACAACATACACCATGAAGGCAGGGTCAGCACCAGACTCCCAATTCCTGCTGTGTGCCCAGCTCTGGCACACAACACGCTCATGGCAGAGCCTCTGACATCCCACCCCCCCGGGTGTCCCCTTCACAATCACACACAGCACTTGCATGGCTCTTAACTGTACTTTAGCTTGCAGGTCTCAGCCTCTGAAAGGCTGGGCAAGCTTTCCCGGCAGACCAAGCTCAGGAGCTCCAGTTCCTGTAGTCACCTCAGCTTTTCTTACTTTTTACACAAGCTGTGATAATTTCCTTAATGCAGCTTAACTCTCAGTGAGGTGCTCCTTAGCAGGAAACAACATGTTTTAGGTCAGCCATGGAACTTAATTTCTGAGAGCTTCAATTTTATCACCTTGAGTAAAAGCAGCAACTTCATCTGTGTAAGAGATGCCTAGAAGGAGGAAAGCAACAAAGGAGAAAGGACCTGGAAGAGCAGATAACTCCATGGCACTCAGAATAAGAAAGGGACGCTAAATTTGCCTTTGTTTTCTTGGGTCTTTATTTGTGATCCAGCAGGAACGGCTACTGAGGCAACTGAAATAGAGCATACCTGAGCTGAGGGATATCTTGGCCTTAACTTCTCAGCAAAACGCATGAGCACAGACAAACCTCTCATTTTGTAGCTGTTGTGGCTAGACACCCACTGACTTCAGTGCTATAGGGAGGCCTGGTGATGACTAAAGACTTTGGTATCATGAACTAATACTGGTTGTGGCCTCAACTACAGCTCAGAGATGACTTTACCCTTCTCCTTGCTTCCATGTTCTGTCCTCCTTTGCCAGGGTTTGTACTCACTGCCAGGATTTCCACCAAGATGCTAACAACTTCTAAGCAACAGGCTCAAAACAGAACTCACCACGCATCTTCCACTTCAGTCTCTAGTACATTTCTGTGGTCTCCAAGTAAAAATACACAGTTTTGGACATCTGAAAACTGCCTGCCAGTTGTCACTTAAAAAAACCCTTAATCAGTCATGTAAGATCTCTGAAAGACAAATGAGTAGTGTTCTTCAGCAGTGGTACTTAACCAAGAAACCACTGCTCTCTCCTGCAACATCACTCAGTCCCTTGCCCAGTGACAGCACTTTGAGAGAACACAAAGCCCACGGCCTCGGTCTCTCTGGGCAAGACACAACTCAGGGTATGTATGGAAGGGTGTCTGCCCAGCTGAGCTCCCCAACACTGGTAAGAGCCAAGTAATGACACAGTCACACTTAGTTCAAGTAGCTGTTAGTAGCTTTGAAACTAATAGTTCCCCAGTCCCCCTGGAAATCCAGAGAACAAGACACTGCTTCTCCTGTAATGTTAAGTTCAACACTGTAAATAAAATTGTACACAAACACAAGCCAACAGAACAACTTCTTACTGAAACCAGTGCAAAGTTCCCAACAACTACTCCCAACATTTTATACCCAGCAACATACCACAGAAATATCTAGAACCTGTAAAAAAGGCAAACATCAGGCTTAATATAAAAAAAGTTGTCACAGGTGATAACCCACTAGGAAAAGAAAGGCAGAACATGAGTGTGCAGTACAAGCTTTATGATCTGTCGCATAAACCAGACACATCCTGTCCCTCTGTGACACAGCACTGGAAAAAGGCAATTTCCCATTATGATGGATTTCAAGCAGATTTATTAGTTTAATCCTAATAATCCTTTATTTGCATAAAGCCAGATGCAGAACTGGCCTAAGTCATCACACACAGAAAAAACTGCCCATAACCCCCACTTCATGAGCTTGTACCTTTACCCTTCCCCATCCTCTGGAAACTGAGCCAGCTTGGTGCTACCAGGCTGGGTGTGAGAAGAGGACAAGGCTGGCACAGCTGCCATTTCAGTAACTGACTACTCTCCCAATAAAGGCGTTTCTGCGCTTGTCACAGCTGGATGTCCTAGCACTCGAGACCAAACTCTGTTTGCGTGCAGGGATATACCTTCAGGGGTTGGAGATTCTTTTCCCTTACAAGTCAATCCCTGACAGAGAAGCTACAAGCCCCCCTGTTAACAGCAACAGTTTTGAAGGCTCAAGTGATATCTTCAAATCACACTTAATTTCTTTTTACCTCATCCCACTCTCCGAGGTCAGACTACTACCAGTTAGGATGCTGCTCACAAAGTTAAATGCAAGGACACTGACTACCATCAGCTAAAGGATTCAGAGAGGGGCTGGCATAAGCAAGGAAAGCGCAAAGCCTCTCACAGCCCAAGAAGCTGCTTGCTCAAGGCCAAACCTAACTCGGTCCCACCACAGAGCATCCAGGAAGCTCAGGTGCTCTGGGCATGAAACACAGCACAGTACCATGGCAGTGCTACACCAGATCTGGCAGACACCCGCCATCATCAGAGGCTGTGTTAGCTCCAGGCAGTTTCATATTTTACACCCTGCAATCTGCTTGCACATATCTCAAGCTCAGCACTGTTAGGGAATACCCTCAGCAAGTTTCTAAGAAACATATTTAGATTTTGGGGGAGGAAGCTCATTCTTTAAGAGATGAGACTAATCCCACGTTCAACTTCCCACAAACACCAGTTATGCATCAGCAGTCATGAAAAGATGAAGTGCCACATTAAATTCCCAAGTCTGGGAGGGGGGAAAATCTCTTCAAGACTATCCAACACGAGATGAAAAAGAGTAAGTAAATCCAACATTAAGGTCCCACACTTTCCTTTCATGCAAGCAGGTTCAGATGTTACCAGCCCCCAAACCTTCAGCCAACTGATATGTTGTCATAAGCTTAACTTTTCTTGGCCAATTTAAATTTTTTAATGTCACTCTATAAAAACCAACATATATATCCCAAAACTAAGCAGTCAAATAGGAAGAGTGTATAAATGCACAAAGTAAGGAAAGCAGCAAGAAAAAAAATATTTCAAGTTACTGTTGCTAAGTTTTATTAACACTAAGTGTTATTTTGACCAATTACATGTAGAAAAGAAACTTCTAAAGGAAAATAACAGCATTTCTACAAACAAACTCACATTGGTGGCTAAACTCCAGACCCTAATTAAAGGCATCCTGTAACCATAAAATTCTTTTCTTACTTACAAATGATTATGAGACTTTGATCCAAAATCTACTATCAACTTTAGAGGGCCCACTGCTCCAGTCATATGAAGTTTATTCCATCAGGAAAACAAAAAAGGCAAAGAAGTCCCTTGTAGCCTCAGGAAGCATACTGTACCCTAACCTGACAAAACGCACAAAGGTTTTCCAGTATTCAGAGCCTCATAGTCAGCAAGTCTTCCTTCAGAAAACAGTCCCAGAGTACCCTGGCAGGAAAAGAAACAGCTCTGTCTTCTGTGGGCTTATTCTTGAATTTCCCCTCATGTCAGCAAGGGGAATGGGCCTCTGTTGCACACTCCAAGAATATGTCCAATATCACCCATGCAGTAAGCTGATGAAAGACATCGCAGTCACATACTTAACAGCAAAGAAGAGCAAACTGATTTATATAAAGTAGCCATATACTAAGACCACCATATACATTTAATCAGATTAATCCACTTAATGATGAATAATTGCCTAACAGACACAGCTATGCTCTGCATGGTTTCCCATGACTATTCTAAGATCCCTCTGATAAAACAATGCACATCCGTAACTGGGCAGCCGGTTTATCAGTCCTGTAGGCTATAGGAGTGAGCTGCCATTTTCCAGGTGCTTAGAAGAAAGGGAGCCCAACAGTCTTTGGTCAGCACTCAGGAGCAATGTAAATCAGCAGGCGTGATTCTCATTCTGCAACTCACTGAGCTCTGGACATCAAATGGAAGACCCCTTAGAATCCATTACAAAATATAACAGCTTTATACCTTTTGAGCTGACGAAAATATGGGGACTTGCATCTCTAAAATGAAGGAAACTCACTTTCTAGTCACTAGGTTTTTTTTTTTCCCCCCACACCTATTACCATTAGAGTAAGGAGGGCTTTGCAGGTGGTTCCCCCACCCCATGGTTCCAGAAACAGCCTTCCTATAGATATTTTTTCCAAAAGCTCTCTGCCCCAACACAGTCCCCAGCAGAGCTGCATATTCAGTGATCTCATGGTATACATCAAAACCCCAGAACATTTGAGGATTATGTTGCATTTCACCCTGTCCACTAGAAGCACCACCATTTGTAAAGAAAGAGGCAGCAAGCAGTCACTTACAAACCTCTCAGGGGCAACACTCAGCCTGGGAACGAGGGGAAATGTTTTCATAGCAAGCAAAGGGATAAGCCGCCCCCCAAACACAGCAAACAATTTATCTGAGGCTTCTGAAAGCATCAGCTGCCAGCATAGTCAGGGCTGCACAGCCCCTGGGTATCCCAGAGCTGGGAGGAGCGCTGCTCCTTGCTAAGCATGCCAACTATGGACCCAGCTTATTTTGCCGAAGCTATAGAAGAGAACAATGTAATTTTTCTTCCTATGAAACAGGACATTTACTGGCAATGGTCCACTGGCCATAAACACTTCATCATGCTTCCCAGCACCACAGCTCCACCAGGAAAAGGCCTGCAGTAAAAGGACGGTTTGGTTACCAGTCTCTTTCAAAAGAAAAAAAAAAAAAAGGAGAGTGAAGAGAGAGTACATAGAGTACATTAGAGCCAACACTTATTTAAAACACTACATGCTTTATGGGAACATGGGGTTTTTAACCAGAAAACAGTGAACTTGCATTTGAGCTGGTCACTGACCCCCGCTATACAGATAATGCAGAGGTCCCCACTGCTTCAGCAGTGAGCAGGCACCACCAGCACAGCCTCCACAGAGCTCCAGCAGCCCCAGGATAAGGTGGGCAGCACACTGTGCGGTCCATTTCCCTACAGACACAACGACAGGCTGAGCTACAAATTGTCCCCTCTCAGGGAATAATGCCCTGCCAGCCCTTGTCTTTGAGGAGTTTCCACTTGGCCGGTTTCCATATCGGATGCGACAGCCCAACCTCCACCCAGCAGGCCTGAGAAAGGAGTTTCACCCTCCTGTTTGAAGGCCATGCCTCCTCCATCCAGTAGCTCAGGCAATGAACAACAGAATGTTCCTGGACTCTAACACCACCAAAATAAACCAACCTGCACAAAGCAATTACTCAACCGCCTCAGACACAAGCGCTGCTCTATCATGTGTTCACATCTGGAAGCATAAGGTGCAAAGACATACCAGGTAACGCAGATTAACTACAGTAAGTCTCCTTGTAGCCTTCTGTAATTATTCTCAAAGCAACAATGATCCTCACAGCTAAGTGGCACATGAACTTTTGCAAAGTAAGAGAGCTAGACACTGAGGGCTCAGAGGTAGCTATCATCTATGGTGCTTCTCAGCTGTGAGGATACACTTTGTAATTAAAGCCAATATAAGGGGGGAAATGCCAGACTTCAATAGTGTTTTCAGCCCTGCCAGAGAATGGCTGCATGAGCAGAGAGTAAACAAACCACAATTAGTTGGAGGCAAGCACTGACCCTGCCCTACACACTGTCAAAGGCTTTCCATCCTCATACCAAGGCTCCCAAATGCCTTTGGGAGCCAGACCTTTGGCTTCTGGTATCTCAGTACTCCCCCATCTGCAGTGTCGCGACAATTTAATTAAAAGCAGTAGGCTGAAAAGCAGGAAACAGGCGGGGGAGTGCTGCTGGGTTCACATCTGGTTCTCCAGTGTGGTGCTAAGGCAAGGCTTCCATTTCTTCACCTGCAGAAGAGGCACCCAACACCAAGCTCCCAAGCCAGATAGCAGGTCTGTAATGGTACCAAGCTGCCTTAGAGCTGTGAGATCAAGCCACCTGGCATTCTCCCAGACAGTCCCAGTACTTGAAACATGGAAACTGTCTTCCCAAATGACAGAGAAATTGCAAAGGCTGCTCAGGAAGAGCCAGTAGCTAAAAATCTCTCTGTGTTGCTTCTCATTTCTTGTTTGATACATGAAGAACACTCATATTTAATACATTTCTGCTTACTTCAAAATATCCTGCCTAGAGCCCTGCGCTGCTCCACAGAAGGGCCAGTCTTTAGGAACTGTGACACTTCCAAACATCACCCTGAGCTAATCCAGCATTATTTTTCCTGCAGCAGACTGCTGCTCCCAAGACCATTGGCAGAGATTTGCAAACCGCTGGCATTCACCCACGTGCTCACTGGAATTGTGTTCTTTCAAATTAATAAATTATTGCACACACAGGCTGCTGCAACATCCATTAGCTGTCAATAGAGGTCTGCTGAAAGGTTAAACTACAGCAGGCATCCACCCCCACAGATGAATTACTGTTGGCCACCACATTCTGCTTCGACTGTCCACACCAGTCATGTTTATGCGTTAAGTGAAAGCAAAAGCAGTCAGATCCAGACTTATTTTTAATTTCTACCCTCCTGTCAAGACTTGTCCTGTAGCAATCCATGCCACTGCTTGTAAGAGACCAAGGTTAAATTAAACCCACACTTCCTATGCTATTCCTCGATGCACCCCAAAAAACTTTCTGGCATACTACCCATCTGAACAGCCCAGCTGCTCAGATTTCTCCCAGTCAAGTTAAACACATACCTGGTATAATTCAAAGTCTTGCAACCTTATGAGTACAAACAATACACATCCACATTTTGTTGAAATATATAGCTCAAAGAACAACTTTTGGAAGGGAAGAAAACAATATTTTGCAAGGTTATTTCTCCAAATAACAATAATAAACAAGAGGATTTGTCATTAGCTTGCATCTCCTGCAGTTAATTTATGCCATAGCTTTGCATACTCACATTACTCAGATTTTTCATCCTCTTTTTTTTCCCTGAAGAAGTGTTACCTGGTACCCAGGTCTGCCAGCCACCTCTCATCCCACTGCCTTGGCAGGAGAGTGCAGAAACAGCCCATGACAGGCTGCTGTTCCACAGCGAGATTTGCAAAGACAGAGAAGGTCATCTAGGGTCCCACACAGGTCATAGGCTGACCATATCAGATCCCATTTTTCAGGCTCAGTCTCAATTCCTCTTTTTTTCTTTTTTTCCTGAAAGGACCAGGATTGGCAGCAGGGTACATCAGGTATCCCTCTGTAAGCAAAGCACTGAACTGTTTAGCTTGGCCAACTAACTGTGCCAGCACATACCACATATCACAGCCTAGCACAAGTTGACCACGGAGCAGGAACGACTGTGACAGATGAGCAGAGGTGCTGCCAAGCGAGCAGGCTCCACCACACCACGCTTCATCTCTCTGCTGCAGCCAGGCCTTAAAGACCTGACAGAGCAGGTAAGTCCTGTCACAACTTTATAGAGCCAAACCTAAGGATTCAGGAAGACAAACATACCCGAAGGCGAATTCAGCCTGCTCCAAGCAAGCGTTTCCTGCAGAGGCCTAGGCAAGTTTAGTACACATGAAGGAGCTTCCTGCTCTGACACGCTCTACAACTCCAAATGCTGCAAGCCTGCCCGTCCCAAAACTGGGGCACTATTCCCATGTGCGGCCCATGGTTTTGCCCTTGGCTCAAATTATTTAATGAGATACCAAAGCGAGCGATCTGCTGCTGTGCATTCCTTATTAACACCGCAAAGGCGGGAGATGCAACAGTCTCCACCTCTGCATTGCTCTAAGCAGTAGGTAATGCAAGAAGCCACAAGCAGCACCACATGGGTTGCTTTATACCCCAGAGGGGCTGGGGTCTGACAGGTAAATAACTGCTCTGGGAACTTGGTAAGCCTTCAAAGAGGAAGGTTAATGCCCAGCTCTTCCTCCCTTCCTCTCACGACTGCCCAGGGCAGAGAGTTAGGCTTGTACATGCAGCATCTCTGCATGCCATGATACCAACACAGCACAAGAGCCTGGTCCTGCAGCAAGCCAGCACACGTTGACCTCAAGACAGAGTGCAGGCAGGAGACCAGCCCTCCTGCCAGTGCACAATGTTTTTAGTCATATCACTTTGGACCACTCAATATCCCCCAAGTTGAAGCCCCCAAGGGTGCAAACTGGAGCATAAATCTCAAAAGTAGATTTGCACAGTATTCCTACTTGTATAGGAGCCAGGAGGATGGCACCCATCATCATTGCTATCCTCCCTCCTGCTATCCAGTGCCACTGAACCCCCAACATGTTGGGCCATGACCCTCTACTGCAAGACAGCCCATCAGACCAGAAAAACCAGGTCCCTTGCCCTAAACAGCTTTAAATTGACAAGATATTTCAGCATACACAGTCCAGCAAAAGACCCATTTGCTACAATTAGTGTGGAATGGGACAGCATCTACATGCTCTTCTCTTGGGACTTCCTACCATGTATTTTACATCAGGATCAACCGCATATTTTGCACCAGAAACATCAACCATTTTTTAGCCTGTGTGAACTTTATATCTCCTGTCACTGCATGTAAGTTGTATCACAGCTAGACTGCCTGGATTTATACTTCTAGCTTTCTGGCTCATCCCACTGGAAGAAAATCATCAGGTTGCTTGGTTAGGCTATAAAAAAAAAATATTGCTTTCCTTAGGTTATACCAAAACCAAGTAATGTACGTCCCATGGAAAAACTGCTTTTCTGAGCTCCATTCCTGGCAAGGCCAAACCTGGGGGAAACGTAGCCCGTGTTCAGTAACAGACAGTAGTCACGTGTCAGACCGCAATTTCAAATGATGTTTTTGTTTAAACAACAAAACCAAAAACACCTCTAGCTTTGATGTTTAAGTGGTTCTGGCCTACAGAGAAACTCTCCATGTCTTAGGAATGCTCTATATGAAAACGGCACTCAATTGCATTTACATAAACCCAGAGAAACAAGGTCAGCAGAGGTATTCACACTGTTCACTTTTAAACCCTTCTTCCTTATTGGAATTACTTGTTAAATCTCCTTGAAAACATAGTTTGCACATTACCCTATTTAAATACTTATTTTCTTTAAAGTGCTTTTAGTTAAAAGCACTAGTCTGGCAATGCTTCTGTGCCAAAAGATCTCAATAGATGTGGTGCACAGGACTAGATTTGTAAAGGTGACTGTGGCTGCTATCATTCACTCATCACAGCCTTGCACCTTACAAAACATGGGTATTATCTGCTTTACAGATGGACAAAACAAAGGCAAACCGTAACAAAGGTATTTGCCCAAGACCACCCAGCAAATCAGGAGCTGAAACACTTGGAGCATGCCAACCACACAAACCCTAATCCCACGTGGCTCTTGTAATTAATGATCTAATAATGCATAATTGCATAACTCCAAACACTGAATAGCAAAAGTACATTCAGCAGGATGAATATTCACCTACCTGGAAATGCAAAACCCAAGGTCCCTTGACACTACTACTACTTTTTGACAATTGTCTATCAGAAACCTAATTAGATCATTCTGCAACCATCAGCTGTGTATCCCAGAAGGTCAAACACTTCTTCAAGAAGTTGTTTAGTTTCAGCTTTCAGCCCCGTTTCTTTGTAACTCTGAGCATCAGGAAGGGTTTACCACTTCTTCCATGCAGACCTGGCCTAGGGCCAGAGACTACCTACACATTTTACCCAGTGCAAAGCAGCTCCCAGATCTGGTGCTACTTTCCACCTCCACTGGACACCAGGGACTTCCGCCACAGTCACCCAAACCCCCCAATTCCTGCAAGACCTGAACACTTACTCCAAGTCAGGAAGGAGAGCTACTTCCAGACTCCAGCTGAAGACTCATTTTGTGGCTTCCAAACTGGGTCCAGCAGAGTGAGATAGCATCTTACAGGTACAAAAACAGCACTGTCTGACCTTTCTTGTACCCAGTCCCTAGAAGAACTTCTTGCACATCAGCCTTGACACCAACCAGGGGAGCACTTTCAGGCCCCCAACAACCTCTTCCCTAACGATGCTTAGCACCTCTCACCCTTACGGGCACTCCGAGGACTGGCTGGCATCAAGCACCTTCTCAAATGCAAGCTGAAGGCTCTAAAATCCTGATGACTAACCAACCTCTGAAGACAGACTTGAGAGGACAGAGGGTTAAAAAAAAAAAAAAGCATAAATTAGGTCAAATGCTCCTAGAAAATGCCAATTACTTTATATATAGCAGAACGCACTTGGATGTCATTTAATCTCGGCTTGCCGTTGTCAGATATTAGCTGAAGTTCCCTGCTTTGCTTCGCCTGCCATACTAGAGTGCCAGGTATTCAATATTAATGAGGCAGATGAAACAGAATGAGACTGTGCTGGCATTTTCTATCATAAAAGATACTTAGTGGCAGAAGAGCATTAATTTAAAAACACTAAGGATTTTTCTTGGCTTGGAAATTACATACGATATACAGGAAAAAAAAAAACAACAAAATAATTTTAAAATTTAACTAAAAACCTTAAATTTTCTGATTCTAGCAGCTAACAAAGGCAGTCCTTGCTTCATTGTTTCTTCTGTTAAAAACAACAGCAGCAGCAAGATGAGTTACCTGGCTGCAACTAGGGAAAGCTTTACAGATACAATTGCTGACACGGATTTGAGAAATGACTGGATCCCCCCAGTATCTATACCCCTGCAGTCCCACTCAGGCAAAAAACAAATAAACAAACAAAAAAACCCCAACAATCAGAGCAGAGAACTCTTATTGACTGAGAGAGAAAAGGCACAATGAGACCTGCCATAGCTCGACCTGGACACGAAACACATTTGGGGGAGGAAAAAAAAAAAAAAGCAGCAGCCAATGGATGTGGTGGTGGTGGTGAAATGGTGTGATTTGCCACTACAGCAAGTCACCAGACAGTCTAGCAAAATCCCCGTTCCTCTTGGGGTCTTGACAGGAAGATTTGAGGACTGTGCATATGTTCAGTCCCAGACGGCTGCATTAAGCCTTATAATCACTGCTAGCATTTACAGCTAGCAATATACCTGCTCACAGTACAATGACCTAATCTTTTAGCTGTAAAAGCTGACAATAAATGAGAACTGTTTCCAGATATTTAACTAATTTCTGAAAATATCAGTCTTAAGATCTTATACTCAAGACAAAACAAAAATAAAGACTAATGAAACATCAGTAGTCATGCTGTTTTGAAGTTCATTCTGCAGATATCCAAGAAATGCAATTCTACCAATTAAAACAAAAAGCAGCCAAGGAAAATCTTTAACCACATGATGAAACAAAAAAAAGGAAAATCCAACTACATTTAAATGCAGCCTCTACATTGGTACCCCTGTACATTTACTACACACATCTGGAGGATGTGGGGTAATCCACATTATTGCAGAGCAATGCCAAGAATGAGTGTCAATGATAACCAGATACCTTCACCTTTCCAGGCTTCAAATTTCTTATTTCCAAGCTAGGCTTTGCCTGCCAAATTCTGCCCTGGAAAAATATAGCCAAGACCATCATCTTGCTATTCTTCATTCATCCGAAAGCTGCCAAAAGCGCCTAGGCTGACTCAGATTGGAGTAGATGGGTCTTCACAGGGCCTGAAAGGACACAATTTGTGTGCTTTGAAACGAAAAGATTTGGCTGTGGCCACAAATGGGAGCCTCTACCTGAAAGAATAAAAGCAGACTTGCAATTTGAGCTCTACAATTTGTGCTCTTGTACTTCACTGGGAATTAGTCACTGCGCTGCCCTGCATAAGAGAGAAATATAAGCTCACACTGAGCAAGCCAAGCAAGCTGTCTCACAAACTTGCTCCTCTCCCACCTTAATTTTGTTTACAGACCAAAAACAGAGCTGCAACCACCAGACTGTCAGAAACTTAATTCAAGCCACAGTAATGTGCTTAAGAAAAGCATTTAGCACATTTGGTGCATTCAACACACATCCCGCAAATAGATTCTGTCAAGTCTCTTGCTTACGTGGGACACCATACTTCACATTGCACCCAGTTATGCCCTTGCTGAAACACCCACAGACTTTGCAGAACACCTTCAGATCCACAGACAGCCCCAAACAGTCTTGTAAATCATATACAAAGATTCCCCTCAGGATTCAAAATGGCATTTCTCCCCTTCCACTCCCATCATGTCAGATATGTTAATATAATTTCTGAATTAAATACATGAGATGCATGCAGATTTCCAAAACCAATTCCTATTAGAACTACCACTGTGCACAGGAATCAGTTCTCAGGAGCCACTGGCAAAGCAAGCAACTTCTGCGGCAAAACAAAAACATTTCTAAAACGAGTATTTCTATTAGCTTGTGCCAAGTATTCTCTACCAGATCTGGCGAAGAAATAAACCACAATTACAGTACTTCAGTAACACATCTCCAGCAGCTAAATCCTATCTGAAAATAAATCTGGGATCCAGAAACAGTAGCAGAAAATCCAACTAGATAATAGAAAGATCTAAAGCAGCTATAAGATGAGATGGGTAGGTGGGGGGGACACACCAAACCCAGTAGCAGTAGTAGTCTGCTCCTTGCCATCACCTTATGTGGGTTGCTATAGAAGAAAACAAAAAGCCTAAGCCTGCAAGAAGCGGCTTCAAATGCTCCAACTGCAAATTCAGATCCTAAGGCTACTTAGCTACTTCTCTAAACACAGGTACAGCCTGTATTTTTAAATCAGGAGTCCCTGATATAGCTCAAGACTTATCAACTGGTGAGCTCAGCAAAATAATTGTCCTACTAGTAGTCCAGAGGCTATTATTGCCATTTTACATGTCTCATGCAAGCAGTGAGTGTCACTTGTATTGGACAAGCAGAGACCACAGGCACAAGGAGAAAGCTCGCAGAAGGGCTGAGTATTGCTAATGGAAAACCACAAGGAACTTTTCCTTTTTCTCACAGCTCTTTCTCCATCACCTCATGCAATGCCTACACCCACATTAATGACACCTGCTTGAGCTGTGTATGTGAACAGTTCTGGGTACCCCCGCAAGTCCTGGCCCACATACGTCTAAACCAGGCACCATGGCATAGAGAAGGGGAAAGGGCATCCAGATATAATGAAGCAGCCAAGAAAGAATCTCCTATTCACTGAATGCACCACATAGCAGCACACAAACTAGCACTCAGAACACAGGGAGAAACAAGACTTGGGATAAATTTTTATTACAACCACTCTTAGCTAAGAAAGCAAAGACCCTGAACTTGGTTTTCTACCTCTGATTTGGAGCATCCTCCACCAATGTCAATGCTGAACGCTAACAGCACCGCTGTGTTTGTCTGAGCCATTATTACGCATCACTTATTACAGTAGGCTGGAGAGATGTTCACAGAGCTGGAAGGAAAGGCAGCTAGATAGCGTACCTAAAAAAAGCTTCTAGTACTATTATGGGACTGGTTTTGTTTCTTTTTAAATCACCTGGTTGCACTCAACTGTTCTGAGCTGAAATGGCTTCGGTATCTTTTCCTACAAGAGCCACTACAACTTATAGGACTGATGCTTCCTAAGCCAAACTAAGTCCAAGAGCTTGAACAATGCAGAAGCATTTTCCAAGCCAACAGGAGATCCTGTCCCCTCAATATCCCTCTGCAAAGCAAGCCACAAGCTACTGAGCAGCTCACGCCCCTGTTCTTGACATTATCTCAACAGGAAGGGGTATACCAGGGGCACAGAAGGAGCCACAACCCTCAAATCTCTCCAGAGTGGGCAACCAGCCAGCAAAGCTATCTCCCTCAGGGGCTTCAGGGGTAGGAAAGACATACAAAACATGCCTCAGTTCTAAGTAAATATTTTACTTCTCAGATTCACACTGCTTACTTAATCAATCCCCATCATTATTTCAGAGGCCCTACTCAGACACTAAAATTGATTCCCTATGACCTCATCTATACAAAATCAGGATTTTCCAAGTATTTCAATCAGATCCTGACTCCAGGTCAGCTTGCTTAATGCTGGAAAAGCTCAAGGCCCTTGAGCTTGTGGCAGACTGGACACAAAACCTGCCCCACAACTGAGGCCATGCTGAAAACAAGGCAAAGAGAAGGCAGGTTCCCACCATTGGTAACATCAACAGGAGCAACAAGAATTATCTGAAAGAATTTCCTACTGCAGAAAAGGCACAGAGGTGAACAAAGGAAATGAAAAGTTCATCAACTAAAACACAGACTGCTCAGGTCTGCTTCCCTGGCACAGACGGTTGAACCAGATCAGACCCAAAACCCCATGCTTTGCAGCTGAAAGCTGGCAAGAAAACCAAGACCCATGTCCTGGCCACCTCAGCAGCCCCAGCAGTGACACGCAAGCCCATGACACCACTGCATTCATGAGAAGGAGAATCTGCAGGCCCCATGATGCTCTCCAGCACATAACCACCAACAGGGCTAATTCAGCTCTGCAGTTAACTCAGAAAGTGACAAGCTACGAAGTAGCCACAGGACTGCTGACCTGTGACCCTGGAGCATGTCAATTCTCTCCCTATCCTAGGGTTCATCCCTGAGCCACCTCATCCACCAGCTTCTCAGTCTCAGCTCTCCACCCACAATAGCTTTTCTCCCACCCAGTTGCACCTTTGTCACAAAGACAACCAGACACTCAGCTTGCAAGAGCACAGAAACACTCACAAGGTTGAGATGAGGGCGTATCACCTTTCTCAGTGGTCATCTCATTGTCTAAAAATCAGCAATCATGGTGGCCCTGCTCTACCCACCAACACACATAGATATGGCTTTCCAAAGACACTGCCCTACTACTCCTGCTGGCCCCAGACCCACTGCTCAGAGAAAGACAGGAGCCACAGAGTCTTCAGCTCCACTAGCCCCCCTCTACCTTCTTGTGTCTCTCTTTCATTCCATACCCTCCATGGAAACCAGCTGTCTTTCATTATCAAGTATTTTTAAAACAGATGGAAGAATACATTGTGCTGTATTAATATCTCAGATAATGTTTTCCACGGTTTCCATGTAAAGTTTGTATTGCAGTTTCATTTCCCATTGCTTTTTGTTTGACTTGCAGAGGAGTATACATTCATGTATACATATGAGTAAGTGTTAGTTTTGCTCCCTTAACTAGACCAAGCTATGATTCTCTAAACACTTAGGATAAACAAATAAAGAGAACGTAGGGAGGCCAGAGCCCTCTTCCATGCTCTGAACTACTAAAAACCATCCAGCACTGGTCAAGATGATGGGAATTAACCTACCAGAAGGAGGGAAGGGGTCTCTTATCTAGCACATCTTAACAGTTTCCAGACTACAAGTGGCTTATCTCACACTGAGCCCAGATGACCATTTGCATCCTTCCACCCTGATGTACGTTTAAAAGTACATGCATGGCTTTCATCAGTTGAGAGGTCCCGTGGCAGCTCCCAGCATCAACAGTGCCAAGACCTCGCTTATGCATGCCTTTAAATTTACATAGGGAGATCAGTCTCTATTAAATCAACTAAAATTACAGGCAGAGCATTACACATGTGCCTTCACATATGTGGGACCACAGCCTTAAAATGAAAGCCACCCATCCCACTAAGACACACCCTACTCAGCTACAATTAAACACAGACACTTCAGAGCAGTTTGCTGAAGTTTTCTATGCATGCTTTTACAATTAACATAATGTCATATCCTGCCAGGATGTAAAAGGTTGTGACTCAGGAATGTTATCATAGTTTTAAGTGAAACTGACTTGCTTTGTTTCATCCCTTTCTTTAGTTCTACCTCCATGCTCTCTCTAACAAGATACATACCACTCAGAGCCCTTATAAAATTTGATTATGTTGAATGCTAATAAGCAAGTGTTCATCAGCCTTGCCCTACCTACCATACAATTGACTATTTCTTCAAACTCCCTTCCACCCCCCAGCTACACAACAACAGCATGCAAAGCAGCAGCAGAGAGGATTAGATAAGAAGGTATACGAGACACTATGCGCCCCCAACATCTACTGAATACCAGCCCACCATTCTTTCTTCTCTTATCATCCCAAGATAAAACAGCTCTTCTCTCCCAAAAGCACCAGTTCTGGAGGATGAACAGTCTGCCTCCCAGCTGCTTATGAGGAAGCTGAGTGCCCTCATCCTTCCCTCTCCTACACACAAGCTTCTCATGCTGAAGGATGCTTTATTCTGCAGTCAGTCCCACTGAACTCAGTGGCACACATACACAAATTCAGTTTAACTGGTGCAAAACCCTCTATGGATGCTGTTTTGAAACAGCTCCTGGACTTCAATTAACCAAAAACGTGAGAGCCTGAGTAGTGGCATCACTTGAATATAAGGACAGAAAAATAAAGCAAAACACATACACAAGAACAAACCGTAATCACATCTTGTAATAAGACACATTCCTGAACCTATTCGTGTTGCAAAATTGCTTTCTACACAAAGCAAACCCACACTGCTTGGTGATACTCTTCAGCCTGCCCTAAAAAACAACTAAAGTAGCTATTTGAATGCATCTTCTTACAATGAAAGGCAAGCTTAAATTTCCAAACATGCTTTAGACCTTAAGAGTAAGGAATCATCTCAGAAGAAGCTTTACAAATAGCCGGTATAATTTATAGGTATTCTGTTAACAAACATCAGCTCTTATTTTTCTTATTAGCATAATTTTGCCACCTCCAGTAACACTATTAACTTCATCTTCATACATTTGCTTTGCCACATCAGAGGAACCACACAGCCCCCGCAGACCCAAAAGTGCATAATAAATGCTAAAAGAAACTGTCTCATCCTGGTGACATCTTGAACGCAGACTATTTTCTTATTATGAGAAGGAGACACATTCAAGTCCTCCACTCATGGGCAACATCTGTTCTGCTCGCGAGCACTGAAAAAGTTACCGGGAAGCCGGTCAAGTCTCTCTCCCTCCCTCCCCCGGCCGATCATGCACAAAAGTGCATTCAGTGTAGCCATGGTGTAGTTTCATTCACGTTTCTGCAAGCTGGATGCAAGAGAGACTTTTTTTTTTTTTTTCCCTCCTTTTTCAGGAATAGCATCCGTTAGTTTTTGTGGCTTTGGTTTTGGGGTTTTTTTCCTTTCTCTCCGTAAAGGGGAAATCTTTTGTCTTTTTCAACATGAATGT
>VZRU01003855.1:185616-265204 GCA_013398155.1 Pedionomus torquatus | reverse complement strand
ACAATCCCTCACCCAGCCACCCCTACCCCTGTCCCGGCAGCCACACCCCTCCAGGCCACCCCCATCCCTGTCCCTGCAACCACAGCCCTTGAGACCATCCCCATCCCAATCCCCACCACAATTCCCCACCTGGCCACCCCCATCCCAGTCCCTGCAGCCACATCCCTCCAGGCCACCCCCATCCCAATCCCCACCACAATCCCCTACCCTGCCACCCCCATCCCACTCCCTGCAGCCCCCACCTGCCAGGCCACCGCCACCCCAGTCCTTGCTGCCAGCACAGTGCCCCACAGGGCTCCAGACCCCAGAAAGCAGCCCTCCAGCACCACTGCCTGTCTTCAGGAGCATCAGGTGCCAGCTTGCTTTGCAGGAGGTGCGGGACGTCACCTCGTTGCTGCCTGATGACTGCGGACGGCAGCCTCGCACAATGTTAACCAAGAGCTACTCAAGGAATGTCACAAGCCGGGGGCTGTCAGTGCCTCTGGGGCAGCGGGAGCATGCCTGGCTAGTGGCAGTATCAGCAGGGCGCTGGGCCCAGGTGCGGGCACTGTTTCTGGAAGAGCCAGAGCTGGCCCTGCAGCGGGACTTCATATCAGGCTTCACAGTCCTTCACTGGCTGGCCAAGCACGGTGATGGGCCAGGCCTGCAGGAGCTGGCAGCAGCAGCACGGCAGGCTGGGCTGACCCTGGATGTGGATGCCCGCTCAGGCTGTGGGTACACTCCACTGCACCTGGCTGCCATACATGGCCACCAGCTTGTCATCAGGGTGCTGGTGTTGCAGCTAGGGTGCCAAGTCCAGGTGCGGGACAGCAGCGGGCGCCAGCCATGGGAGTATCTGGGCAGCTCTACCTCAGGAGAGATCTGGCAGCTCCTGGAGGCACCCCGAGGCACAATTATGTTCCCTACCAAGCCCCTGGCCCGCAGTGTGTCCTCTGTCAGCAAGGTCTCACTGTCTGCTGGCAGGGCAGCACTGCCTGCCTGCCTGAGGTCACAGCATGGCCACAGGGCAGCATCCCACCGAAACAGCAGCGAAAGTGACTGAGACAAAGCTCCCTAGCATCCCCTGCCAGCGGAGATGGTGCCTTGGTGGCCATCTTGCAAGAGGAAGCCAGGCAGGCAGAAAAAAAGCTGTGAAACAGACTGAATTTATTGAAGAATGTACTTTTAAATTAATCCAATGAACCGTTGTTTGAGCCTCTCTGCCATCCCTGCCATTTCTTGCTTTTTTACCAGTGAGAGGATGCAACGACTCTGCTGGAAGCTCATCTGAACCCTTAGTAGGCAAGTTCTGCATGCTCCACAGGGCAAGCACCAGCTGCTGGGTGCAGCCACAATCACCTGCATTAGTGGGACCATGGATTCAGGGACTCCTTGTGAAGCTCACAGCCTGGCCCCAAGTAGGGCAGAGTGCTTGCTTTTGCTTACAGTGACAGACTGTTGCCAGTCCTGGGGTTTGCAAGACTCTTGTTTACACCACCTTGGGAGTAGCTAAAACGGCATCCCTTTTTAATCCCAGCAGATTATGGAGGAGTACTGCTTTGAAAAATGCAGCTAATCAAGGTCCAGCCCTCCAGCAAGTCCTCAGAGGGTGACTAGCTTTGGCAGAGGGCAACAGCTGGAGAGACCCAAATAGGGGAGGGTGTAACCCACCCACTCCATTTCTCAGCCTGCCTTCCCCATCAGCCCATGCAGAAAGGAATGCAGGGCAGCACTGCAGCCCTGTTCCTCCTCACAACTGCCCCAGGCTGCCTGGCAGCACCGATACCGCCCCCTCCATCCTGCACCTCCAGTCCCTTTCCTCCCACCACAGGACTAGGAAGTGGTACCCGCATTGTGGCTAGACCTCTGTTCCCACACCTGGGGATGGAAAGGTACTGTAGGAATCTGAGTTAGGCAGAAAAGGAGCTGTACCACAATACAGGTCCCCAGCTGGTAGGGGGAAAGCAGTTTCATAACCAGAGCTTCATTTCTCCAGAGATGCCAGCCCCAAGTTGCCTCTTAGGTGTTCATGTGATGAGAGTGGGTGGGACTGGGGGCCAGGCGTGGGGAAGAGATGTCCAGTGCAGTCATTCCTGAGCATTTCCAAATAACAGGCTGCCTTTAGGAAACTCACTGGATTGCATGGGTCCTATAACATTCTCAGCTCCCTGTTCTAGCACAAATGAGCTTCTATACAATCAAGAAATGCAACAAATTAACCTTACACCTAAACGGGCTCTCCTATAGATCCTTTATGAAAGCAGGAAGAGAGCCAAGATACACGGGAAAGAAGTACAACGCTGCCTCATTGACGCTCCTGCTGCTGGGTGATCCCAGACATAGGACCAGTGGGTGAGAGTGCTTGTGAACCTGGGACTGCTGGCTCTGCTTCAGTAGGATGCTTCGGGGCAGACCAGTGCAGTAGGTGGGACTGCTCATGTATTGGAGCCATGTGCCTAAATGCCTGCAGTTTCGGGGAGGAACGGGAATCAGGGCAGCAGAACCTGACCCTTGCATAACACATATGCTGGGGAATGCCTCAAGTCCTTGCTTAAGCACTAATTGAGGTCTCTGCTTTGCTTGGGGTTTATTTGAGGGAGGAATTCTACCCTGAGGAAGGGAAGCTGCTTTGCCTGACTCTGTGACCACAAAAGGTTGTGGCCTTCTCCAAGCCTGGTTTTCTCCTTTTACAGGGAAAGGAGTTCAGTAAACCAAGGCAGCATTCTGTGAGTGATCATTCCCCTCTGAGAGGACAACACAACCTTGAACTTGTAAGAAATCTAACTCCGATGTGACCTCTGAGCCACTGGCACGGACATCTGGAGAGCCTTCCAGGACTGCCCCACAGCAGGAGAAATCCTATACATCTCCCTTCCTCTTAGATCTAGCTAGGTGTTATATGCTAGATCAGCACCAACATGCAAAGGGCTGTTGCCTGGTAAAACGCTGAAGTCTTTTCTACCATGTTCACAACAGTAGTCACAACTAACATCATGCACCTGGCTCCCTCAGGAAAGGGCTTGCTAAAGCCTTCCATGAATCTCAGGTAGCTGCTCTTAAAAGGACAGGACTAGAGGAGATGGGCAAAAACTTGAACATAAGAAGTTCCATATAAACATGGGGAGGAACTTCTTCACTTTGAGGGTGGAAAAGCACTGGAGCAGGCTGCCCAGAGAGGTGATGAAGTCTCTATCTCCGGAGACATTCAAAACCTGTCTGGATATGTTCTTGTGCAACCTGCTGTACATGGACCTGCTTTGGTAGGGGGGTTGGACTAGGTGATCTCCAGAGGTCCTTTCCAACGCTGTATCATTCTGCGAAAAGCAACCTCTTGACAAGGGGTAACAGAGATGTCACCAGAGCCTTCATATACAGCAAGCTTCAGGGAAGAAACCCCAAATGAAAGAAGTTTGTGAGCTGACTAAAGCTCTCTGGCAGGGAGCATACTTTTACTCCACAACCATCTACAGCTTCTAAAGAGCAAGGTTTTCCCCCTTACCACCTCCAGCATTGCTAAGACAAAGACTGAGAAGGACAGTGTGCATTGGGAGTCTCATTTTACAGCCTTTCCATGACCTTTCCCCATGACGTAAATTGAAGCAGCTTTTTTCTTTTCTGCACACTGTTGCAGACCTTGTCTGTCATCTTTTTCAGAGCAGTTTTCTCTCCCTAGCAGTATTCAGTTCAGCAGTCTAACAATAAACTGTGAAATTATTTTGTGACCACTGTTTGCTTGCCTGTTGAAATGACACAATCAAGCTGCTTGCTACAATTTTTAAATTATAAAGCAACCCCTAGGAAGCCTGAAACTGCAAAATACCTTTTCCTATTGGATCCATTCACTCTGATCACCCTAAGATTACTTAGGAGTTCTTAGAGTGCTATCACTGGTAATACACAGCTGGTAATACACAGCTCCTGCACCACATTTTTAAAAACAGTCAGTCACTGCTTGTGAGAATAACCAATCTTTTAACTCACAGTAAGTCTCATCCTCCAAGTTTCCTGCTGGTGAAATAAGCAGCAGACAGGTTGAAACCTATCTCCAGCCCACTGTGGAAGTCAGGACCATATCTTTCATCAGCTGTTCCTGGAGGCATCACACTGCCACCCTGGAGCATCGGGCAGGCAGGCTGATTCAGACCTCATAGGTCCAGTCCCCCAGGAATAATCCACCCCTGAATATACACACATGCAGTCTGAGTACCTCGCTTTCAAAGCACTCCTGACTTCCTTGCTCCTTACTCTTCAGCCTGCCTGGCCCCTTCCACACCTGTGCCTGCTGCTGCTTCCTCATTGCAGGTGGACATGGCTCCTTGCCTCACACCCAATCCAGACATCTGATTTTGCACCACCCTGAAACACAGGACACGTCATGGATTGATGCACAGCAGGACTCTGCCCTCTCCTCGCTTTTGAAAACACACCTCCCAATTGACAGCTGACGATGATAAAGTCCAACCCTCTGCTCCCCAATGCTTATCTCTAACCAACTGCTTTGTATTCTGAAAGGTACGTCCTTCAAATGAGTGGAGTGTTTTTTCATGCAGTAGCCTTTGCCCATCACATACTAGCAAGCTGTAAACCCTATGCCTTACACATTGATGGTAATGGTAACCCTGAAAGCACAGTATCCCCCTTCTCACCACCTCCCTGCTCCTGGGGCACATACTTTCACACCGACCCATTACATTGCTAAAAGTGGACAGCACAGCAGAGCTGGATGTTGATCTTCATTCATGCGGCTTCTGTTAAGATCTCGATTATGTTCCCAGATTGTGGCTCTGATTAGATTCATGCAACAGCCTTGACTAACAGGAGTTGCTCAGGTGAGCTGCCAGCCTGGTGCTCAGCTGTTAAGAAAGTGTCTTTGTTAGTCACCAACTGTCCCTTACCTATAGGGTCTTTGCCACTTAAACCAACAGAGCAGATTCTCAAATCCCAGCAGTTTGCAGAACTAGCAATCATTTATACCAAATGGGGTAAACACAGCACAGAAGGGAGAGTGTGCTATTCTTTGAAGATATGAAACTTCTCCCACCCAGAAAATCAAAGCTTCCCATCTACAAGCACACCAAAAGTACACCAGGCTTCCCAATCTGAGATCAGCAAGCTGGTCACAAAATGCCATGTTTCAATGTTGATTTTTTACAAGCCTGTGGACAAGAACCAAATGCTAGAGTAATAGTGAGATCCCAACTAAAAAGGCCTTCATGCAATTAAAAATTATTCTTGGGCAAAAGGCTTTCATGCAATTAAAAATTGTTCAGATGAGCAATACAGCAGAACATTGTTAACAATCTAATGGCTGTGGCATCCTTTGTATCACAACACTTTCTGAAGGAATAAGAAACAGAACCTGTAGAATAAAAAAATCCAACACATTGAAGAGTCCATCACACAAAACGCACTTTTTTCCCCTTTATGAGATAAATACCATTTAACTTAATTCATATATAACTCCACAGTGAGAAGAATGTCTTGAATACTTCTAACAAGTACTGAGACAACCCTAATTACTACTAAATCTTGTTATGAATGTCTCATGACTATATTTACTGTAAGTAGTACCAGATAGCAAGTTAGCAGAGTGGGTATTATAAGAATGAAAAATGCTAGTTAACTGTACAATTTTCTCAAGTCTAAGTTTCCCCATCAAAATGTGAATGCTAGCCTTTTGGGTGAAAAAAAAAAAAGTCTTTAGAAACTGAGTCACACTGGAAAGCACTAACAGTTGAATTTTTAGTTTAGCTAAATTAATATCCCTCACCAACATAAGGCTATTTAAGCAAACAAAACTTGCTGCACTGTTAATAAAGAGAAAGGAAAATATTTTAAGACAACTACTTACATAAACCTGAAAACCCCCTTAATGATAATATATAAAAACAAGCTGTCAAAACGCTTATTGAGTACACGTTAAAAGAGAATCATTAAATTATCTTCCTTCAAAAATAAAAAACTTTAAAGCAGACAATAGTGCCATCTCAAAAACCTATAAACACACCTAAGAGCATTTATTCCCTAACCTACATGTCCCCAATCAGATAGATAGCCCACACATCTGAACAAAGTAATGGTGCCTATCCCCTTATATAGCCTCAGTGCTGGGTGGGACCTGCTTAAAAGGAGGCTGGGAAAGCTTTGCTCTTTTCCTATATAGTGGTCTTTTGCTGAGGTTTTGAGCCCTGTTGCAGCTCATCTGGAGAGTAGTAGGATGGTAAAGTAAGAAGAAAGAAATGCTAGGTAATTTTTCTGGTATTGTTTTGTGTTTGCAGTAGTTCAGTTGTGTTTTAGATGTGCTGACTTAAAAAAGAACAAGTCTAAAGCAACTAAGCACTCTACAAAAACTCCTAACAGATTTTTTTTACCTTACTTTTAGGTAAAGCTTAGGGAAGATAAATGTGAATGTAGAAAAGTTCTAGTGCAAGGTATTTAATTGTGGAGTTAAAAAAAAATAGTGAAAGCAAGAGGAAGACTTCAAAAGCTAGAATGGTAACAAGTCAAGGAAGGTGTTACAAAGGACAGAAAACTAAAGAAAAAAGTGTAAGCTTTTCTTAAGATCTGGTGAGTGGGGAAAAAAGGTGTAGCTCTTTGTATGACTGAAGGATTAGTTTTGGTTGACTCTGGGAAATGTGTTGCTGCCTTATGCAGGTGGGCAGTTTGGCGCATGCAATGCTGTGGATAGGAGGCTCTGTGCTGAGGCAGGCACACTAACCAGGCACAGTAACTTCCAGTGCAATAGCTTGTCTCCAGAGACACAAATGGGTAATCTTGTATACATGATGATTATTTTTTTTTTGTTAGAACAGTTAATTTGACCTGGTAGAGCAAACCTGTTTCTGGATGGTCTAAAGAAGCCTAAGGTTCATAGCACTTAAAATATCTGTTGGATTTTGGTGAAGTCAAGATACCTAAGCTCTTACTGCCCATCAGGACTTCCCTACTATACAGCCTGTTCATAAAATACAAGCAGAACAATACCTGTGGTTGTGGAATACACCTTTACCCTGCTATTAGGTTTCTGAGCTCTGAAGGCACTGAAGAAAAAGGATAAAAGTGCTTGTGGCAGATTGGTTTATAAGATTTCTGATGTTTTTGCTCTGTGGGATAGTGTTTTCTAAGCAGATGTATTCTAGGTGTTCAAAGGCCACACAAGCTGTTTAAAAGGAAACAATTTTTTTTTTTTAAGAAGTCATAGTTTCTGTTGTGAAGGAAACGCCCATCAAAACTATTCCCAAGTTCTTCCACGCAGGCATGTTGTTCTGTGGGCACTGGCCTCAGTCTGCATTTCTAATGCTGCCATGGGAAGCAATGACCGAAATACCCTTCAAGACATGTCATGGTAGCTTCTCCCTTGCTGCCGGGCCTCTGCCAAAATGGTTGTTTGTTTAAGCCTTACTTTCAGTTTTCCTGAGACACAGCTCTAGACTTGAGGAATGTTCTGATTAATTTGATACTAAAATAGGAGGTTAATGGTCTTTAATGTAGCCCAGAATATTCTAGTGAAAGTGGGAATGAAAAGAATTTGCGTTAGCGTGTCTTGGGCTTGGAGTCCCATAATAATGCCGCGGGGGACAAATAGCTTTGTACAGCCAAGCACAGAGCAGGCGTTATCACAGCTTGTCCAAAGTCCGCATGGGAGTTTCGTGCTGCTGGTAAATAGAAGAGATTGCTTAGGGGAAACAGGAAAGTCTTGAGCCTCACAGAGAGGACAAGAAATACCTCTTGGGCCTTAATGGGGAATGTTATTGCTACAGGGATGCAGAGCTGTGCTCCCTCCAATAATAAGCACTTCAGCCTCCTTATCTCCCTAGTGTTTTTCACGCTGCCTGGTGATTGTATCTAAAGGGCAAGAATTTGGGCTGCTCCCTTATCAGAGGTAACTGAGTGCATGGGGCTGCAGCCTTTGTCTAAAGGGTTGACAACAGCCTTGCTGTTTTGACACCCTGTCCTTGGCCACTGGAAGTCAGCACTTAGTACTGTGGTTTGTCTCTGCTCCTGTCCCTGGAAGAAAATGGGGAGCTGATAAGGATGAGGGCAGGGTTTGTCCTCAGAGCCAGGTGGTTTGCAAGCCCTTCCTAGCTGTGAGGTAAGACAGTGGGGCTCCACAGCAAAGGCCCAAGGGAAAGCAAAACCTGCTGCTCACTTGCAGCCTGCAGAGCTTGGGGGCAGCAGCAGGCTCTCCCCTGTGCCATCACTGGTTTCCCATTTTGCAGCTTCAGTCTCCCTGTGTTTTTACCCAAGGGGAAACCTGCCTACAACTGTGGATCACTTGATACCCCTGACTGGCTGGGCCAGTGCCTCTGGCTCAGTCCACACATGCACGTATGTACCCAAGGTATCCCACCTTGGTTGCCCAGTTTGGTCTTAACGCCTAGAATGGTCCTATATCCTGTGTCTGGGTGAGACCCTGTCCCTTTCCCAGAGTCTGTGCCTGTGCCAAGTGGCATCAATCCACCCCAAAGGCAGGAATACCTTCACTAGGCATGTGCTGAATATTAATGAAGAGAGTAAAATTCAAATCCATGAAAACATGGGAATGGGATTAACTTTGATATAAGAAAATGTGTATTAAGAAATAATCTTGCACTTTTCCTTCCTAGACAGTGTCTTGTATTAATATATTTGATCAGATGAGTTTCCAGCCCTGTTTGTGAGTCATAACATCAGTGACAAAGAAGATAAAGCTGAATCTTGCCTAGCATACGTTTTTTTGCTGGAGGTTTATAATCCACAAGCCTATAAACTTGTATTTGTTCTTCCCATCTGAGTTCTGCTTGTTACAGTCCATAGGCAAAAGCATGAATGTACCACAACACTAGCAGGCACTAGTTTACAGCAAGCATAAGTTGACAAAAACCATCAGAAATTCTGATACATAAGGCCTCTTTTCTTGAGAGAGAGTATGAGTAATGTTGTTTCATAACATATAGTGTGTATATGTCAAAACACATCTGTTTCCAGAAAAAGATGAGCCGCTGCATGGCACGGTACAAAGCTGTACATATCATTGACTAGATATGGCTTAGTTGTTTGGGGTGGGAAGCAATGAAATGCTCTTGCCAAGGCAGGGCAGCTTCCAGGCAAGTGGCTTTAAGAAGTACTGTCTATGGAAGGTCAGCAAGCCTGCCAGTCTTGCTTCCAGGTTAAGACACACAGATGGGCATAGTCAAGGAAAGCTCCACATTTTTCTTTGCATAAACAATAGAACTGGTTTAGTCATCTGCTGAATGGCATGCTCAGGGGAAATGCAGATCTCTCACTTCAGGAGTTATTTGCATCTCATTTGGATTTTTTGTTTCTTTGCTTCACAAATACTAAACAGATGATTTAAGCAAACATCCTGCAACTCTCCTCCCACCTTGGTTTCTCGTTGCTGCCTCTCATCAAGCCCAAGGTTGCTGTTCCTCGTAGTGCTCACCTGTTGATTTAATATTGGATGGCTGTTTAGGTGTTGGGTGGTCTGTGCAGTGGATGAACAGCAGCCAGTCATGGATACAGTCCGTGCATCAGACATCGCATCTAGAAAATCCTATTCTTGCCTCTGGCCAAAGGGGAGGGCAGATATAGTGGTACTTCCCTTGGATTTTGAAACCTTGCAGACTTTGGCAGGTGTGCTGCTTGTCTGTCCTTGAGCTGAGATTTCCAAAGGTGCTGTGGGGTTATGTGCAGTCAAGCTCTGTCAGACTGCTGACTTCCTTCTCTGGTGCTGGGCACACCTTGCTGCAGCCTCTCATTTATCATGGGAGGGCAGTGCCTGAGAGTATGCCTCGGTGGAGCCTGCCACCTTTTGCTGACTAATGTGGTGGCGGCTGCATTAAGGTAGCCAGTTGAGTCTGTGCTCTCCCATGGGACCTGAGGGCACGCTACATGTCATCAGTCACAGCTGAGGCCTTTGGCATGAGTCACTCCTGATTTCCTGCTGCTGTCAGTGTGAGAAGTCCTGTCTGCCCTCCTTTTCCCTTGCATCTTGCAGCGTCCAGGGCTCCTCACCACTGCCTTATTTCATCATGCTGTGGCCAGAATAATTTTGTGGACCCACCCAAAAGCTGCAAGTGAGAGCACCACAGCCTTCAGGGGGGTTTAGGAGCAGGGCTTCTGATCTGCCCACAGAGATTGTAATGATGCTTTTGCTTCCAAGCAGAACTCACTGAACTGCTACTTGCAAGCGTATTTCTCAATGTGTGTGTGTGTATTTCTAACTGTCTCTTTCTTCTTTAGCTACCAGCTGAGATACCATGTTCCAGTTACCTGAGAAATGGCCTGTTGTCAATAATGGAAAACAATCAAATTATCTGCCTGCAGCTGATACCAATTTACAGCTGTTGTATTAAAAAGATCCACTAATGTTAGTTTCAAACCTGAGTGTATCCTTGTTTATTGTACTCCAACAGCCAGAGAAGATCAGAGCTTGTTTCTGAAGCAAAGAAGTCCTTCTAACCAAGGAGTAATTTCAGGTGAACCCTAAATCTGGCTGATAAAACATTGAAGGAGAAGGTGGAAGAAAGGGTAAATAACTTCACCCCAACTAGCATGATTTTGAAGGCCCTTCAGTATCTGGGGGCTCAGAATGGGCAGTATTAATGCTTCTTCTGTTACTTTTTTTTAATGAGCTTGTAGTTTCCAAGGCATTTTCCAAATACTTATTGACAATTTTCTTTTGCCTAAAATTGAATTTGAGAAATTTGAGCCATCTATAATACAAATCCCTGCTCACTGTGGGTGGCACAAAGAAGACAAATTCTGGCATGCACATGTTTTTGTGGGAAAGAAGTCCAGATGGCTTGAGTTTCTAAACCATCCTGATATGCCGTATGTGCTATATGCCAGGCAAGAGCTCTTCTGAATCGGTTCAGCTTAAGGTTGCTAGAATGCTTTTGTGGACACTGAGCTGATACAGAAGGCTTGGTCTCACTCTATTCAAAGTCATTCTGAGGTGTTTTGCCCCATTGATTTGAGCAAAGCTCAAAACCCAGAAACTACTTTGCAGTCTTTGAGTACAAGGGAGACCTCTGCCTTGCAAGATATTAATGTCACATAATTAGAAAGACATAAGGAAAATCCAGCCTTAAAGTCATAAGGAGAAAATATATAAAAGGACAAACAGATATTATTTGTCAGCTGCTAGGGGGTGAGAACCCATAGTCAGTACCCTCTGCATGTCTGATATATGGAGAAGGTGAAAAAGGTGACTTGGCTACTGCTGTTCTTGCCTATTACTCTCCAGATTTTCCTACAGATCTCGTGACAACCAGAGGATGTGCAGCCCTGGCAGTATCACTGTACCACAAATGGGCCTGTGATTAAGCCACACTGGCAGAGCAGACAGCTCTTCAGCTTTAAGGACAGTACATCTTGCTGGTGCAGAGCAGTTAAGTGATGCTCGCCTCTGCCATAGGTGACCACACAGCATGGAAGCAGCTTGGGGAATGCACTCCTTCAAAGATGGCCCTTGCATTTGCAAATGCCTTGGAAGGCACTTCCAATTCCTTTGGCCTGGAATAGGGCAAATGTACAGTTATCTTTCAGAAGGGTGTCGCTGGTTGCTTGGCAAAACTTGTGAGCTTTAACTTAAGTGGTGAAAGCTGATTTGTGAACTAGGCTAGACCCCCAACCTGTGCATGGTCACTGTAGTTCAACACAGAAGCTATCTAGAAGACATTCTCCAGTGATGATCCTTCCATTCCTTTTAATTTTAACTGCAACAGGCTGTGTTACTTGCAATCTTGCTGTCTAGTGAGCTGCAAAGAGGAGGAAAAGATGTACCTGAAATCACAGGTTTAGAGTAGCAGGGATACCCAATGAGGAGCAAAGGCAAACAGCTCCCTTGAAATGAGGCAATAAAGTGAGGAGAGGTGTTGGCCACCTGAAAACTTTAAAGGCATGGGGAGACGCGCTGAAGTGAAATGAGTTTGAAATAACAAAGCCCCAGTTCTCCTGGTTAGTTAACAATTTGCTCTAGTTAAATCTAATCCACTGAGAGATGAGAGTAACACAGGGATTGTCAACTTGGGTCAGTGTTAATGAGGGAAATAAAATGATGAGACATACTTCAAATCCCACTGAAGGGATCAGCAAACTCCTTTCATCACTTTCAGATAGTGCAAGAAGTTCTTTATAATTAACTTAATCTATAATTAACCTGGAATAGAGGTGTTTCCCTATTAATGTAGAGAAGCCTGAAATCAGGAAATCCTCTGGGATAAAAATGCTGTAGTATCACACGGCCACGCAACCCCAGCTGGCATCCAGGGTGGACTTGACCTTCAGCTCTTCTTCATGGCATAAACCTCCAGTGCCTGCAGGCTTTGGGAGGGCCTCAACCTCCTGCCAAATTGGCTGTGGCTCCAGAGTTATCCTTTGTCTTTCAGGAGCAGGCAAAGGATTTTTCTTGGGAGTCTGGCTCTATTCGCCTGTGGTCTCCAGACCAACCTGGAAGTTTCCCCCATGAACAGCATAGAGCTGGAAGATGCCATAGTGGAAAAAGCATTGTTTTAGCCAGCCACACAAGGGACCTTTTGTGCAGAAGGGTCCAGAGAAACTGTGTGGAACAAACTCTTTGGGGGTGGTTATGACTACTCAAGCAAACAGACAGAAGCTTCTTGGATGAGACACTAACATGCTAAAGGAGAAATAGGAAGAATCAGACACATCAACAGCAGTAGTAGAGGATTGTTTAAGCTCAAGTCCCTAGATATTCTAAGAGGTGGGAAACAGTCCTCTGTGTGTGTGTGTATGTATCTGTAATGTGTATATCTATTAAGCTACAATAGCATAATATTTAGGTTGCAAGAGTAACCAGGGGTTATTGCCGAGACCAGGATCCCATCCAGAATTTACACAAATGTTCCCTAAAGATAGTGCAAGAGAAAGAGGCTGTCTTTGCTTGATGAACTGAGAATGAGCCTACAGAGACAGGAACAAATCTTCCCTGAAGAAAGTGCAAAAAAAATACTGCTAACTTAAAGCAAAGTATAAGCTTTAGCTCACACTAAAAAAAAAAAAAAAAAAAAAAGGAGTGTTTCTTGTCATTATTTCACCACTATAATCCTTGTGCTAGTGAAAATAAATTGGAGCAGTTTTTCTCCTTCCCTGGGCAGCCAAAGTGATTTGGATGTGTGTTCCCACTGGTGTGATGGTTGAAGCAGCGGTGCCCTCCCAGGGAAGCACAGATACAGTCCTGCTCTGCTTGAGCTGAGACCAGTTACCATCTCTAAAGGAGCAGGAAACTACTGTTCGCTCTTTCAGCAAGAAGTAGGACCTCTTTCTCAGCTACAGCAAAGACTAATTTAGGATATGGAGCATCGGCAACTACCAATGTGTGTGGGTTCAGTGCAAGACAAACCAGGCACAGAAACTGAACAGCCAGCAGCACTGGCCTCTGAACTCTGCATCATGCAGACTAGATAATATACCATAGTCCTCGAGTTAGCCAGCAGCAGAGGTGTGTTCTCAGACCTCCCAAAATCAGGGGTAAGCCATTTCTAATGACAGGAGTGACTAGCCAGAGATATGATTTGCCAAGGGCTAGGGTGTATTTTCTCTCACAGAAGATTAAAAAGAGTGACAAACGGCATGCTACATCCTTTTGGTATTGGCATTTTTCTAAAGCAAACCTGGGGTATTTCTAGAGAGCTACAAGATAATCAGATTGACCAGTTGTCTGACTTCAGTCTGTGCAAAGCAAAAGATGAATTAAAAGTTTGGACTGGGGATCTGGTGCTGAGTCGGGCCCTGTGCCCTCAAGCCAGCCTGTAAGGCCAGGTGCTGGGAGGGCAGCCTTAATCATCCCCACAGGGGAAAATTCATCTGGGCATCACCCTCTAAGTGAGCAGGACATGACTCTTCTCTGCCTGCTTTTACCAGAGCTGCCTGGTGGGTGCAATACTTCACCAAAAGCATCTGAGAGAGCAGCAACTCCTCAGAATGGGAACACATACACAACGTGCACGCCAACTATTCTCTCTCATGGTCTGTATATATGGCAATCCCTTGCTACAAGACAGATAAAGCTAACTTGGGCTCATCTGCATTCTATCTCCTGACCAGGGTTTCTTCTCAGAACATCACTTTCTGGTCCTGGGTTGCAGGAACAGCTTGCGTCTGGCAGCATATTTTCCCCCAAGGCCTTTGAAGTACACCTTAATCCTTTGCCTACCTGCTGTGAGCTTCACAACTAATGCACAACTCCCATCCCAGGAAGCAGAGCGCTTTGGGGCCAACTTCCTTCTCTGCAGGTAGTACAAGGTGTCCTCTCCCTCATGTTGTGCAGAGGGCTGGGGTCACCCTTGATGGGGTGGGGCTGGGAAGCACAGCCTTACCTTGGCCTCTCCTTCTACAAACCCTCTGAAAGGGAGGAAACCCACTAGGGAATTTTCTGCCACTTCTTCCTGCTGGATGCTGCAAAAGGGAAGGTGTTCTTCCTTCTGCCTCCCCACCACAGGCTTTAGTCCCTAGGAAGAATGGAGGGCTGTTGGGTATGTCAGCACTGTAGACTGAAAATAAACACTGTACTGATTTCACAGCACTTAAGACCAGCAGCGCTTTAAATCAGGGGTAATACCAAAGGGTTTGTTGCTAAATCAACTAGGCTGTCAGTGCAGAGCACTCGAGTAAAACAAACAGTGCAATCTCCACAAATTATTAGAAAGGTATTTCTCTGTCTGAAGGAAAGGGTCAGATGAGGAGACTTCAAACCAGAAAAGCAGCTCTCAAGAAATGTGCATTTCAGAAGGGGACTCAGTGGCCAATGCTATGGTCCTGCACAGCCCTGGCACCACAACATCCTTGCCAGCAGCTCTGACTCCAGAAACGCCACAGCACTGAAAGGAGGAGAGATTTCCCCAGGGACTTCACAGAGCTGAATGGAAAACAAATACCTGACTGACCAAACGGAATTTGCTCAACCTCTCACATGTGGTGGGAAACAACTGCACAGTAACTCAGACGCACAGAGAGCAGGTGCCTAGAGCCTATCTGTTAACACGTGATCCCAGCTAACATTGTGCTAGAGACTGGGGCAAGCTTAAGGTGGAATTAGCTGGGCTTTCTCCGAACTGCCTGTGGAGGGGCCTGCTCTTGATGCTGTCTGCTACCTGCACCATCTCTGCTCCTGCAGTTAACTCCTGACTCCAGCATGGCTCTTGTGTATGCATGGGGTGGCCAGAGAGTTAGTTGGAGGCCAGAGCATGTGTGGGACATGCAGTGCTTTTTTCCCCTGCAGTACTTTCAGTCAGCATTTTGCCCTCTTTTATACAACCCAGTCACAGAGCTCCAACTCAGGCTTGTGACTGACTAGTTCAAATGCAGCTCGGCTTTGATTCACCCAGTCATATGGGATGCTGAAATGCCACATGAATGTTCAGAAATGGGAGTGAGGGAGATGTGGGGCAAAGGAGTCAGGATGCTGTTGGTGTAGCAGCAAGCACGTTCTAAAGAAGTTCCAGTGGCCTCCTGCAGGGCAGCATGTTTCCTCCTGCTACCTAGCCATAAATTTCCGTGCTGTTTCATAAGCTTCCCTGTGCAGCCCTTCCTAAAGTTATCTGAAATAGGTATCTTGCAGGCTAGTCATGGCTATAAGCAACAAGTAGCACGCTATTTCCATAGCAGCTCTGACTAAAGTTTTGCAAGTGGGAGCATGAAGCTGGATGTCATTAACGTCACCTCATGTATGAGGGAAACTGAGGCCTGAGGACCCTGCTAAAGCCAATCCAAAGCTACAAGTAGCACCCAGCTGATCCAGTCACACACAAACACTGCAGCTGCTCCCACCTTCACCTCCCTGAGAAGACCCTCGGCATAGTGATGCTGTGTGTTTTTAAGGGATGTAATGAAGGGGAAAAGCAGGCGTTAGGGACTAGCTGTGAAAGCAGCCTCCTTACTTGCTGGCTGCATTCAGCCCTGCCCAGCCTCTCCCCCCTCTAACAAAGCATTTCTCTTTTCCCTCTGGAGTCTTTTGCAACTGGAATGGAACCAGTGAGATCATGCTACTTTTCAAAAGCTGTAGCCTGAATCTTCGCATCTAGTAGTGTCCCACACAAACAACCCTAACTTTTAAGCACTTTTTAAATGTAGAATATAATATATAGAATATAACAAACCTTTGGCTTTCATTTAACTGCAAGTAGTGATGATTTGTACCCAGGGGCTCCCATCAGTCCAGGCTCCTTGCAGACCCGAGGACGGGCTGGTAGGATGTGTACACACATATTCTCAGAGGCAGTCACTTTGCAGCAGTAACATGAGGACTCCAAGCATGATTTTAGACAGGGATCACTTAACAAAAAGCAGCCGCTTTGCTGCAGGCACAGAGCCACACTCCGGCTCCTGGGATACGAGCCAATATACACTGCATAGCAGCTAGAAGAGCTTACAGTAAGGATTTCTAGGATCACGCAGAAGCAAACAATCACTAGCTTTTAAAATCATACACATCCTGCCCGCATAGAACAATAGCGATAGAGATCTCCCGCTGTCCGCTTTAAACGGCTGGGAAAGCTCCAGCCCCGCACAGCTGCGATTGATCCCCTTCTTCACCCACCCCCTCCATCATGTGATGGTCCTGCCCGAAGCGATTTAAGCGGCGGGAGCTGCGCGCTGAGTCACGCCGGGCTGCGGAGCGGGGTCTGGGGGGCGTCCTGCCTTGGTGGGGCCGGTGCCTGCGGCATGGAGCGAGTGAGTGCCTACTTCGAGCCGGACTGCTGTGCCAAGCAGGACTAGGGTTTGGGCGAGTGTGTGTGTGGGTTTTGGGCCTGGTGCCAGAGGTAGGAGGAGAAAAGGATTAGCTGAGGGGAAATGCTAGACTGATATATGGCTGTGGGAGGAATAGTTAGGGCTGACCAGCCGTTTTTCTTCTTTTCTCTAACACGTTCTCTTAAGTGGGGATGCTGTTCTAATGCATGTTTATATCTTTCAGTACTCCAAGGGTTTGGGGACCGTTTGCAACTCTACAGTTTGAATATCCTTTATACCTTTTTTTCCCTTAAACTTTGTCTTTTCTGTCTGGAAAAATATATTTAAGGTACAGGACTAGGCTAGTTCTTAATGTAACAGTAGAGGAAAGCAGGGCAGCAGTGTATTTGGACCTACCTCTGCCCTCCCCTAACTTTCCTTTCCTCAAAGGACCCCCTGAGCTGTGGTTCAGGCTCTGTTCCAGCACTGTACTAGAAACAGAGATGGAAAGCAGTACAACTGCCGTGACAATAAGCAGTTTAGTGACTGGGGGAAATCTGACCTTAGCAGTTTATGCCACGGGGAAAGCAGGGAGCAGGCGTGAGGACAAGCATGATTTGAGTTATGCTTGACCTCACCAAACAGCATCTTCCTCTTAGCTGAGGGAAGCTGGTGATGTTAAGTGCTATTTTGGGGTTATGTGGCTGGGGTAGTGAATAATCTGGCTCTGAGGAAAGGATCAAGCCCTCTTCTCTACACAGGAGCTTCGCATGGAGGTGGGTGGTGTGTGTTTGTTCTGCTGCACTGGGCAGCAGCCAAAAGTGGGCTCCACTGACCCCTCTGTCTGTGTTCAGGCTGCTTTAAGTCAAGACAGGAGAATTTTTCGTTGTTTTCTGTTGCGTGGAGATCCACCTAGGGAAGGGGGACCGACCTAGTGTTAGAAAAGTTTTGTAGCCCTATGCTAACAGCTCTGGCTGCTGCTGACTTGAAGGTGCAAGCTTGCTTGCAAGCATGTCTTCTGTAGCAGCTGGTAAATCAGGACATGTAGCCTACTCTTGTTACCTGGCTTGAAACACTTTATCAGCTTATGTTGCTTAGTGGAGGGGACCCAAAGTGGTGGTGGTTGTAGGCTGGCAGAGGTCCGAGGCAGGCAGCTGGCCCGACTCAGCCCTTCCTCTAGCACAAAACTGCAGATGTGTTTGGGTCTTCCAGAGCTGGTTTTGCCTTGGCCCGAGTAGAGCTGGTAGGCTTGTCTTGGGACTGACTAATTCCTGTGGCTTGGCCCTGCAGGGGCTGGTGGTTACTCAGCTGGACATCCAGCCTGGTGAGTGCATCAAGGTCAAAGGGAAGATCCTGTCTGATGCCAAAGGGTGAGTGAGGAGGTGATAAATGGATTGACATGGCACTGGGGGAAGCCTGAGCTCCTGCTGTGTCCAGCTTCTGAGCACTGGGTAGCTAGAGCCGATGTGCAGGCATCTCCTCTGCACTGCCTCTCTGTTTCCCCAGGTTTGCTGTGAATGTAGGGAAGGACAGCAGCACCCTTATGCTGCATTTCAACCCTCGCTTCGACTGCCATGGGGATGTCAACACCATTGTGTGCAACTCGAAGGAGGATGGCATGTGGGGTGAGGAGGACAGGAAGGCTGACTTTCCCTTCCAGCATGGTGACAAGATCGAGGTAAGGCCCCAGGGATGTGTGAAAGGCCCTGGCACAGGCCACTGATGAACCAAGGGTGCAGCTTTTTAATGCTGCCTTGTACCTCTGTGGTGAAGAAGGAGCAGGTATGGAGAGGGGACTAAGCAAGAGGGGAAGAGCTTCACAGCTGAAGCCAACCTGCTCTCTAGACCTGCTCTGCTCAAATCAGTGCCCAACATTGGCCTTTCTTTGCAAGCTACACAAGTAAGAGCAATTAAAACACTGACCTGAGATTCAGAATTTGTCTGTCTCCTTGCAGAAGCTTGGAGCTGACCTTGGGGCAGAACAAATAAGCTTGCTTGCTTCCATGCCTCTGCTGGGCAGGGAGGAGGCTGAGCTAGTGAGTGTGGCCTTGACACCAATAGCTACCTCATCAGTCCTGAACTCGACTGGAGGGAGTGGGGATCAAGGCTTGTGAGCTGTGATGTGTTAGCCTTCCTTCTTGTGGCTCTCTACAGATTTGCATCTCCTTCAATGAAAAGGAGGCAACGGTGAAGCTGCCCGAAGCAGAGTTCCAGTTCCCTAATCGGCTGGGCATGGAGAAAATTGAATATCTGGCTGTGGAGGGTGACTTCAAAGTGAAAGCTATTAAGTTCAGCGACAAGCTATAGCTTGGTTTGTTTTGTTTTCTCCCCCCTGCATAGTGAAATAAACCCAAATTTGCGATGGCTGCTGCTTCTGCCATTTTCTGCTCTAATCTGCTTGCTCCTGTGTGTGCTACAGTCATGGGAAGGGGTATATACCCATCTATGTGCCTACTTACACTGCAGCCTTACAGCTGGTACTGAGTTTGACCACATACCAGGCAAAGCATGATTTACTGTGAATAAAGCTACCTTAGCTTTAGTTGCACTGCTTTTACCCTTTCTGTTGCAGTGAGTGGTCCCTGACTGATTTCTAAACTCTGGGAGTAGCCCCAGTCAGGGAAGCTCAAACAGGTGTATGTTGAGCATTCATTGTGCCATCTCTGAGCAAGAAGTGCTGCTCACATCTTGCTGGGGATGGGAGGCTGATGGGGAACAGGGCATGGCTTGTGCTCTTGCAAATAGCTTTCCTTTCCAGGAACATCAGAACAACAGCAGTTGGGTGCATCTGAAGCTGGCACTGGTGTACTTAAAGGAGTAAAGAGGCAGCAAGTCTACAGGCTAAAGGCACTTCCTGGGGAAAAGACATGGAAGGAAAGGTGAAACCTGACAGAAAGCTTAGAAGTGAGGTCTTGAGAGGCTCCAGGCCCTGTGCTGCTTAAAGAATTCAGGTCTTTACACTATCAGAGGCCAAGTATCATGTACCATAAAGTCAGTGTTTTAGGAACATGGCAGGTCGGTGTCTGTAGCACTTGGCTGCTAAGCTCTAGATATAACCCAAGGGCTATATCAATGTTACTAGAGGTATTGGATCTGGAGTGCACCAAGCACAACTAGTTGAAGTTAGGCCAAAAAGAAAAAAGGCTTATTAAACAGTCTCTTCTGCTTATAACCTTTTTGCTCTGCTCACTCAATGCCTTGCAGTGTGTCTGCTACTGCTGTTTCCCCATCTGCCTGCTAGCCATGCCTACCCAAGACAGGGCTTGAGGTGGGACTGCTGAAGCATTTGAGGAGCTGATGAAAGGTGAAGAAGTCCTGCCTGCTGTGTAGAGCTGGGAGCCTGGGCAGACTGCCCAGGTTTGGGGGCTGGCCCCGTGACTGCTGAAGCTACAATAGGGTTGCCCCAGTACAGGTCAGCTGGTAACTGGCTGTGCTGGCAAGGTCTTCCTTAGCCAAATGCTGCTGAAGTGGTGGAATTTGACTCCTGTTGGCTAATTTCTCTCAGCAGGGCTGCATTTGTTGCTGCTTTGAACAGCTGAGCAGTTGGCCCAGCTGCCTGAGAAGGGGCAATATGACTCTGCAAAGAATTTCAGACATTTGAGGGCTTCTCATGGAGAAGCTGACAGGCCGCAAGCCTGTTGCTTTCTTGTCAGCACAATTGCTGTGTGGCCGTAACGCTGTCCAGATCCAGGTAGCAGCTGCCCCAGAGCTGGGCATCCCCATGAGTAATGGGGGAACTTGCTTTGCTGGGTAGATCTTCCTGCTCTACTGATGTTCTTTTCTCTCTACTGTCTGATAACCCTTGTTACGGAGGCTTCCTCACAGCTCTATCAGAAAGGCGTGAGTTGTAGCTGTGTCTTGCCAGTCACCCTGTGGGCACAGGTATGGAGATGTGGATAGGGAGGGCTCTTCCTCTCTGTTCTCCAGAGCTGATGCAGCTAATGATAGTAAGGAACTTAGTATGCAAATAAGCAGGAGGCTTTCTGGGCACCTTTCCCTCTGGGGAGGTATGTGTGTCTGGGGAACACCAAAGGGCTCTACTGCAGTCTCAAAAGTTCAGCAAGTTTCCACTATGCACCTGCTGGGAGGGTGGGGAAGGGGTTGCTGTAACTTATCTTGTGTTTGGGGGTAAGATAGAGAACATGCACCCCTCATGGCACGTGCCTGCCCATGCTGGCCATCTGATTTATCACTGACAGATAATGGTATTATAATTCCTATCTGGCATTATTTACAGGATAGGATGTTAGTTTTTAGTGGGTAGGTTGTGTTTACTAGGCAAAGGATGAGATACATCTCACTGATGCTTTGCCTTGTCAAGTAAGTTTTGACTTTTTTTTGTCTTTTTGAAGGTTATTTGTACTTGGGGTGAGGGTTTAGGGAAAAGAGGATGGCTTTTGTCTTGTTTCCCACTCTGTCCCTGTGTTACATTGTCTGACTGAAGGTAAGCCAAATGTTGAAGCATACAAGCACTTAAAAAGTACAAGGCCCTTGTGTTGCAGAGGCATGGGAGAGTCCCTTTGTGGTCCCTGTCCCTGTTCCTTGGCTACCCTGATTAGATGAGGTATATGTCTCTCAGCACTGACAAGAGTAAAGCTGATCTCATTTTTGCTTGTTGGGCTGGCAGTCCTGATTTTTAGGTAGGTTAGCCACAAGTATTCCTAAGTGCTATTTCCTAATTCCTATTCAGGGTACAAACAGTGCCTTCGTGGGGAATATTGGCCTCTTCTACTTTCCACAGGAGTTAATTAGGCTTATCCTGCTTTTTAACACTGGCAGCTACCACTAGGACAACCACAAAACAGGAGAAAGGGTAGGAAGGAAGCTTGCCTTTGCCAGCAGTTCCTGCCTCTTGAGTTTTGTTCTCCCATGTCCCAAAGCTATAAATACTCCTGTTCCTATAAGTGAGGCTGGTAAACAGGCAGGTGAAATGCAGAGTACCCCAGCTGGCTCCTGGAGCGATGGCAAGACTTCTCTTCTGCTAGAGCAATCAGGAAAGCAAGAACGCTACGCCCTGCTGCAGGCAGAGGGTCACAGTGAATGCAGAAGCAGGGCTTGTCCCTGCCAAGTATGATCTCTTGGAAGGGTATGGTGAACTCAGGTTTTTGTTGTCTCTGGGAGGACCCTGAGCCTGCTTGCTCTGGAGAGGAGCAGCAAGCACCATAGCATGGCCTGAGGGTGTGAGTTTTATTTCTTTTTAATTTTTATTTCGATGCTGCATAGTGTGCAGTCTGTCTTGCGGTCCAGCAACGCATCTCGATAGGAGCCAAGAGTCTAGAGGAAGAACCTGCCCCTTGGTTGCCTGAACACTGAGACTGAGGTGTGGGGGGAAACGATAGTCATCCCTGTTGAGAGGGATGGATTTGCCGAATCCTGTGAGTGTGCTAATCTGTACTGAGCCTCCACCCCTGGCTATTCACCAGCAATCAAAGCTGCACCAATTTATTTCCTTACAGCATCATGGGGAGGGAAAAGTGGACCTTGAAATCCCTACAAAATAGCTGCGAGGCTTTGTGTTACAACATGGAGATTTAGATTGGATATTAGTAAAAATTTCTTTGGGGTTGTCAAGCACTGGAACAGGCTTCCCAGGCAAGTGGTTGAGTCACCACCCCTGGAGGTATTTAAAAGGCATGTATACGTGGCACTTAGGGACACAGCTTAGTGGTGGACTTAGTAATGTTTGTTGGACTTGATCTTAAGGGTCTTTTCCAACCTAAATGATTTTAAGAACACAAGTTGAATGATATGTGTTATCACCTCGTCTCTAGGGAAAGGAGAACAAATTACTCAATTGCAGAAGAGACTAGTTTAGAAACAGTAAGTGTAACAGAATTAAAGTCTCATGCAGGACCTATAAGAGGCGTGATGGCTAAGGCAGACCAGCAGCTTTGTCTTCTCAAAAAATAACTTCTCCCTGAGCAGTTCACATTAACTTCACTTGACAGAAGTAGGCCATCCAACCAAGCAACTCTGTAGCTACACAAGCATGCGTGTGACACTCTTCAGCACAGCCTCAAAAGACAGTTGCAGGACACTCTGCGCCCAGAAACTGCACGGTGTAAGTACATGTGGTGTGTGGAAGGAAACTGCTAGAGAAACTGATGGGCAATCCAGGTTGTGGTCGGGGATTGGAAGCCAGCTGGGTCACCTTCCACTGAAATTTACGAAATAATACAAGAGAGTTTCTTCCAAACAATAAACATAAGAAATTAACTGACATCTGTGGTACAAAATGGAAAAGTGACCATGAGCCAGCTCTGCAAGAGCTCCCAGTGTGCTGCTGACAGTCATGTTCCTCCTTAGTCTCCTTACCTCCTGCTCCCTTGGTCCCAGTTTCAACATTTACAAAACAAAGGGAACTTGTGTCACTTATTTTCAGAAAGTCAGCCTCCAAACATGAGCATAACGTTACCTGATAACTAACCCCCCATCTGGTGCAGGGCAGGGGCGACCGCAGCCGTGCAGCTCTCCGTTCCTGCAGCGTGATGGGCTCCCCCTGAGGAGGCCCTGGGGGAAACCAAGCCCCTGATGTGTCTGCTTTCCCGCAAACCGGGGGGTTTTTCCCCCCTCAATCCCAGTGCTAGCAGACAGTGCAGGCTGGAGAACCTTCCCACGTGAGGGGAAAAGTGTATAAATATATATATATGTGCTTACCTTTTCTCAGCAGGCTTCACACTGAGGTGTGCGTCTTCCTGCAAGTGCCTTGTGTGGGGGCTCCTGGCCGACTGCCCCTCCTTAGCCCTGATTACCCCACAGGTGCTAGCTGTAAAAGCACACCTGGAGGAGCGGGCAGCAAGCTCGGCCGTTGTTGTTGGAGGTTTTGGTGGGTGCCCAGGGGTGCCCTGGTCTCCCCTTGGCTGCGCGGCGCTCCCTTTGGCGGATGGCGGCCCTGCCTGGCCCCTTCCTGAGGTAAAATGGCGCCCGCCTCAAAGGTAAAATGGCGCCTGCCTCAAAGCCAGCTCAAGGAGCCCAGAGACGCCTCTGCAGAAGGCCACTGTCTCCTCCAAAAACTCCTGCCGTGGCTTCTCCTTTTCAGTCACCATCCTTTCTAAGCTTGCCCAGATCCTTTTCTTTTTTTTTTTTTTTTTTTTTTTAATCGCAATCTCATTTTAGCTCAGCAAAACCCCTGCAGAGCAAACTGTGCAAAGGCAGGTCCCTCATAAGCTGTTTTCCTCAGTATTTAGTCATGTTTTCATCAGCTCTTACTCTCTCCGGCTGAACTATGTGACTTTTTTTTTTTCTTCTTCCTTTCCCCTGCGTTTCAGTCCTAAAAATTCATTTAATTCTAAACCAACTGTGAGTGAAAGAAGCACTGCTGGCTTTTCTTGTTTTGTTTGAAGGCCATCCACTCGCTGAGCAACCCCAGCAGAAAGGCATGGTCTCAAGCTGCAGATCACAGAGGGAAAAGCTGCCCGGCACACGTGTGCCTTGTTTTCTTTACAGTGTAGTGGACAATGATCCCTTTTTCCTAATCCCAATCCAGGCAGAGCTGTGCTGACACCCCTTGCTTGGCTGGCTCCAGCTCCCAGCCATCTTTCTATGGGCAAGGAGAAAGCAGATTTTTTGCATTTTTAGCCCAAAACCCAGAGCTACAGCTGGAGAGGCCGTGTTACTGTATGCACATGAACAACAGCATAAACTGCATGCATATAAGTGTCTGGCAAGCACCCTCCAGACTATTTAGCACCATGAATTCAGCCTATTTCTGCAGTTTGTATTGAAGAAGGACAGCAAAATCTTACCAAACCAGGCAGGAAAGTACTGTCACCCAGCCTGAGTCCATCCTGGCCATATAAATACATTCAGTTGCACAACACAAACAATATTTGTTCGGTGACGCATTGCTAGAAAAGCCATGTAATACAGGAGAGGTGTATGGCATTTGGTGCAGAGGCACGAGCAAGAGTGCTGTAGGAAGACAGCCAAACGATGATTCTGTGGCCATGGTCAGCACACATCCCCTCTCCAGGGGATACGAAGGAAGAAACAGCTTTTATGTGAGTTGAGCTCAGAAGTAAACACTGGCGTGGTGGATGGTTGAATGAGGCACAGAGAAACCTGGGGATCAGGTCTCCAGATAGGCCCCTCGTTGCTCATTCCAATGTGAAGCAAGGGCTCTCCTATGAAAAGCTTGCTCTGTTTCCCACGACAAGTCACTGCTCATGTTAATATTTGGGATTTGTGTGGAGTGAGTATGAAACGCTATCCAGTTTGATTTGCTTGCTTCTCCTAATTACCAGCCTAAATGATCACGACAGCAGCTGAGTTGTGAAGATGATGGATCAGGCCTGACACATAAACCATTTTGGTGCTCTGTGTTTGACCGACTTTATAGGTAACCTTCATAAAAGATCTTGTGTATAAACTTACAACCTGCAGACCTTACCACGTAAACATTCTTTACTAGATTTAGTCTCGAGGAAAGCATCTGACATGAATTCCTTGTGACCATCAATTGCCCAGGGGTACTGATAAAAAAAAAAAAGGCAAATTCTGAGTTGGATGACTAGATTTTTATCGCACTTATATCACGTGGCATGGCACGGCAGAGCGGACTGTAGGCTCAGCATGTTGCTAGAAGCATGCAAAGACTTACCCAGAGCTGGGTTTAAAAGACCTGCTTCAATATCCTGTGCAACAGACAGCATCACAGCACAAGTGCATGCCTCCATCTTTTCCTGTCCCCCCGTGCTGGGCCTGGGTGCTGGGACAGCAGTGAAGTTTGATTACTTTTAAAGCCCAGGAAAAGTACACCCCAGCTTTCTAGTGCCATGGCTGCAGCCTGAGCAGGAGGCTGTGGAACGATGATTTATATCTGCCTTTTTCCTGAGAGGTCCCTCAGAAATTGTCTGGAAATTAAAGATAATAATTTTAGGAATACTGACTCAGGAAAAAGGCTACGTTCCTAACTGTCATGTGCAATGTAACATAGCAGGCAATGAAGCCCCTTGTTGCTTTTGTACAACTACTTCTTACTTTTAACTGGTAACAAACCTTCAAAGTCTAACTGCTTTGTCTTTACTAGGATTTTCCCTCAAGCCAGGGGAGTGTGACTGTGCCCTTCACCCTGTGCTAGGCATCACCTGTATCCAGCTGAATGGGCAAGGAAACCAGCCCAGGATCCTTCCACAGCCAACGAACTTCTCCAGAGACCATTTTGGAGAAGGTGCTTAACTCAGGTACTCTGAACTGAACTGGGGAGGAGCCTCATCCACTGTCATCCACAGAGGGAGGTACTGTGCCCTTGGCAGGGTGAGAGGTAAGGTATTTAGTTCCTATATCCCAAACGGGTGTTTCAATTATAAAAATAAGGCTCGTTTTTAGCAAAAATGCCCACGTGTTGGGAACCACTGTTTGTTGCAAGGTGTGTTTTGAATAATTTGTTTTTAACATGCTGTGTTGTTTAGCCCCTGCTCTGGAATGCACAAGACTGCATTTTGGGGAAGGGCTAGCAATGCAAACAATGCTCACTGTATCTAGCTTATGGCTTTCTCCACTACAGGCACATAACGACAGGTTCAGCTCTAAAAAATTCATATTGCCAGACCCAAAATTTAGCTTTGTTTCAGTAAGTTTACAAGGAGTAGACAGTAAGTGTAAAATTCTGTCCATGGTATTTCTGTCCTATGAAATCATGTCATCCCTCTGGGAAAATGAGTTTCCATTACAACTCAGTTTTAAAACACAAGAGAAAAGCAAGGTGGGATAAGGAGCAATGAATAGGTTCCCCTTTTTGCCAAAGGCACTGAGAAATAAATTTACCGGCTTGGCCAACGTCTAATTACTTTTAAATACACATCAAGATGTGCTTCCACTAATCTCAGAAAACCTTGCAGGTTTTGAACAAAGACAGTTTCCCTAATGATAAACTTAGCAAAGCTTACAACAGAAATATGGCTTTTGCTCAGTTTCCACCTGAAATTGTTATAAAAATGTAATTACTATCACATGCCTCGTTAGCTGATGCTTGTGTGCACAGTGGGAGCACACATGGGACTTTCATCATCAATCCCCAAACTTGCTGGAGTTCAGTGTCGTGCCAACCATTGAACTACCCTGTAAACCACCATGAACCCTTAACTTCAAATTTTTTTAGCTGGAAACCCGACAAAGAAAACTGTTTTACACACTATGTAAAGCCTTATATCCCACCACCACAAGGCTGGCCAACTGCCCACCACTTGATTTGCAGCCTAATGCCGGGATGCAGAGTCACAATTGCTGTCGGTCGTGCATCCTGTGTGAGTGAAGGTGGCTGGACCTCGCAGCAGCCCAGGGTACTCCCCCATGAAGCCAGTGCTGGTTCCCAGAACCTCTTTGAATGGGAGGCTCTTCCTGACCTGAGGGTAGACTGCAGGACTTTCATTTTCAGGAAAGGACTTACTACATGAAAAATGCAGTGCTGGCCGATGTCAGGCTTTTCATAGAGGGCTGCCAGATTTGCCAAGTCTTTTTGATTTCTTTTGGTAAGCGTAGAATGGAAGGGTGGCTGCAAAAAAAATCTAAATTAAAACAACTTTTAAATATAATAAACTAAAGTGAAGTCCTGTGCAGGATTATTTTTAGACAAATTAAATATTTGGATTGGCTTGAAACAGCTCCCCCCACTGTTTTCCTGAAACTCTTCTCAAACAATTATTGAGAGACCCCAAAAATTACTTTTTCCTCCATTTTTGTTATTGATTCATCTGTTGAGGCACAAAAATCAGTTCCCTTGCTTAGGGTTCTCATGAAATGCTGTATGAGCCTGAACAGCACTGAAGCTAACAATTACTGAAAAGGATATGTTTGTTGTCATCACTGGTAATTGACTTGCTGCTTCTAAAAGTATAACAAAACCACGTACATTTTCTTTTGGATATTGGAGAATCGACACTTGACATGACAGAAGGGCATTGGCATTTTCTTTAGTCTGCCAAGGTCCTCATGGGAGAGCTCTGATGTGAGCTATTTTTAAAAAAAGGGGGCTTTAAAACCAGCACTGAAAGTAATGAACGTTGTAATTTTCAGCCACATACTAGAGTTGAAATTAAAAATGGATGGTTTTAAAAACTGTATGACTAAAATCTCTGCTCTGGTCCTGGTGGCAGGATAGGATGAGATGACCAATGCAACACCCCAGAGAAAGGAGAAGCTTGAATCACTGCTGCAGCAGGAAATCTCTGCAGAGTCAGAAGACAGATGACAGGAATCTGGATCAGCCACTTTGGTAATCTGTTTGTCCAGCCTCTAGCTGTTTTGTTTAAATGGGGAAGCAGCTTCTTAGAGAGGAAAGCATGTTACATAGAGAAGAAGAGAGTTTGCCCCACTCTGCTTTGCTGACTGCAAACTGGCAGCACATGGTTAAGTTGATATGGTAAAATTTAGTGAGGCAAATTTTACATCAGGTTTCTCTGACTAGGAAATGATCCAACAGTCTTTATGGTAGGCTCTTGTCTATCTCACCAAGGTGCACAACATTACCATTACACACGTATGATTTCCGTGGGCAGGAAGAGAATATTGGATTTCAAGTTAAGGCGTCGTCTAGCTTATAAAATAATTTCAGATGAAGTGGGCTAAGACAAATGAGGTATCGCTTTATGAAAAAAGTCCTAGTGTACATCATCCCTTCATGAAAACGAGCCTATAAAATCGCATTAGGGATTCATCTCATGGAACTGCATTCAGGCTACAACAGTAACACAGATCACGAGTTAGATTATTCAAAGCAAAGACAGACTCTCCCCCAGCTGCTGCAGTGAGTCCAGACCTCAATTCATTAGTTCATGCTAATTTGGAGTCCTAAGATGCAGGTTCTCCTAAAAGCGTGTTTAAACTCCAGAATCAGATCCAGAAGTGGAAAGGTTGTATTTTCCTCATCAATATCTCCTTCACAGTGTATCTCCTTAATGATATATTTAGCATGTGTTGAAACAGGTTGAAGCTTCTTCTGGTAGCCTTTTATTATATTAAAAAACAACAATAACAGCAACAAAACCACGAAGAGATGTTCCAAGCTAATGCATAACTATCTTTGGGGTTCCCTCTTTTTGTTAAGGTTTTCACAAAATACAAAATTAAATGTTTTTTCTACATACAGAACAAAGTAGAATCAAGTAACTGATTAGAGTATGTACAAAAACTTACACATTCTGTCTTGTTCTTTAAAAAATATAAATATCAATAGTGTTCGGTAGAATGGGTTGGTTTTATTTTTAAGGCTTCATTCTTTTAGATCCTTCATTATTTAATGAGGTGCAGGTAGGCAGGAAAGGGAGGGAAGAGAGGAGGTCATGTTTTTTATTAAAGGTAATGTGTTCAATTCTCGTGAGACTCTTCCTCATCTCTGGCAGGAGATTTCCCTCCACATTGATTTCAGGAAGCAGAAGTGGAAGGAAAGGAAAAGTACTGATTTATTACTGCTATTTTTTTCCTTCATTAAAATCTTGTTTTAAACCTGTCTCCGTTCATTGTCTTTGTAGAGAACTATCTCCCAAGTACTTGGATTAAAAAGACTCAAGCAGGAGGACTTCATCCCAGGTCCACCTGGGAAAGGTTAGAGTGAGGAAGAGACTGCTGGAGGTGTTTTACCACCGACCCCAGCGGAGGTAGCAAGTGCTGCAGCGAGGGCAGCTGCTGCTGTTGCATCCCTGGGCGTGAAGTCTGTGGGGAGGCTTTCCATCAGGCACTTGAGCTGCTCCTGACCCAGTTTGATTTTATCATCTAGCTCTCGCTGCTCTATGAGGAGCGCAGACTTCATCTTTACAAAGTGCTGGTAATCCTGGAGCTGTTCCTCAGAGAGGTAGTTGCCCAGGATCTCCAAGACCACCCGTTCTCGACGGTCGAGGTTTTCCTTCAGCTCCCGGGCGTCTTCGTGCTGGCCAGCCAGCAGTTTCCTCTTCTCGTTCAGTGAACTCTGCATAAACCAGAGAGAGCGCTTCAGTTAGCTGTGGCACCAAACTCACTGATGCCCCCTCTCCTTCTTCCTGGCACCATGTTTGACACCTCTGGGGGAAGCGCCTTTAGGCTGCTACGCTCTCAGAGACACAGCCAAAAGCCTGGGGGAGGAGGATGAGCTCCTCTCCTCATCACAGACTGAATGTGAATCGCACTGAGTCAGAGTCTGAATGTCCTAGTCATCAGGGAGCAGAAAGTGCTCCAAGAAAATCAGTAAAACTTGCTTGAAATCAACAACTACCAGGAAAATCTGGCTTTGTCTCTCACAACCACCCAAATAATGTTAAAATGTGCAATAGGCAGAGGGCTGGTCCACAATGCACACCACCATGCAGCCTTTCCTGCAGCTGTGGGTCACAGACATGCTGTCCCAAACACAGCCATTCTGTTTTGAAACAAAAGGTGAAGAATCTGACACATTTACACATTCCGGGACCAAAATTGCCAGGGACAGAACTGAGTTTGCTACTGCTTGCTTGTAAGTGTGAAGACACCTGCCTTCCTGTCAGCCTTTGGATGTCCCAGCTTATACAAGCATGTTCTTGTGATGGCTGCTGTTCTGCACCCTGAAAAAGGCCAAGATGCTATGGCTGTGCAGATACATACCCGCTCTTCACTGTTGGCATTTTCCCCCAGACTACTCAGAACATTCTCTACGCGGGCCAGGCGTCCCGAGAGGGAGAGCAAGAGGTTCACCACCTTATCCAAATCACCAATGAACATCTTGTACTTGTCAAACTCGTTAGGTTTGCACAGCTTGCTGATCAACAGCTCCACCTCCTCTCCAAGAGCGTTATTCATCTTAATGTCTGCAAGCAGGCCCTCCTTGGCTTCCTTCAGGATTTCCAGTTTCTGGGTCAAGCTCCCGATGAGCTCAGCCTGTCAGAAGGGAAACACATTGCCACATCATGATCACCCTGGTCATAGACATGATGAAAACAAGAGGAAATAGATGACAACAACAAGAGGATATGGGTACGGTTCCTGAGGAGCAGGGTCAAGTCAGCAACAGCTGACAAAGATAACCTTAAGGAGGAAACGGAGAAAACTCCGAAGTTCCACATCCAGGTGATAATCTGAGTATCCTATCAGATTGCATGAAGATATATTTGTTCTACCATCAGTGAACATTTATAAAAGAGACATATGATTTGGTGTACCATATTCTGATACCCATCTACCTACACCTGAAGGATGTGGGTTCTTTAAAGTCTCCAAGTGAAAATAGCTACAGCCACATTTCCTGCATATTTCTCCAGTCCCTGGCCCAGCCTGAAATTTCTTGTCTGGATGTTTTATTTTTTATGACTGAGAACTATATAAAACCACTAGCAGAAAAATTAATTTAAGCTGTATTAATGGCATGATGGGAGGCTGAGCTGACACTTACTGGTTATATATGAATTAGTAAGAAAGATGAGTTGTTACATATTTCCCCCTCCTATAGTACCCCGAACCTACTGACTGCTTCCTACTTGGCCACCTCAGTGCTGAGGTGCAAGCCTCAAATTCAACTGTGACTGAAACTCCCTGCTCGTGCAGGCACTGCCTCATGCAGATAGGCATCAAGCAAGCATTTACACCAAAGATGCTCTAGATTTACTTAGTGACTGAGCTAAGACTTGGAGAGCACACACCCATTTTGTAAAAATGTTGGCAACTCTTTCATTGCCGAAGAAAATGAGGCCCCCAGGCTTTGGTTTCTCCAGAAACAGCAGGGCTGCACATGTGCTGGAGATCCTAATTTTTGTTAGGATTTAGGGGAAAGACATATGCAAAAGCTGAAGTCTATGTCCTGGGGCTTGAATTCTTGCTTCTCTTTACTCAGAACTGATGGCGCGGAGGGCAGGAAAAGCTCTTCATACAAGGGTTGGGTATTTTTGGTCTCTTCAGTTTATGCTGAGGCACCGTTACATGTATCTAAACCTGCTCTGCGTGTGAACACTGCAGGGTGAAACAGAATGGATCACAAGGTTGCATGAAAATATTCTCTCTAAATCTTCTTTCCATCAAAACTGAAGGTCATTTCAAGTAGGAAGGCAGTCTCCTTCAAGCAGAAAGGATCTTCAAACCCAGGTCAGGCTGAGGGTTGCTCTGAGTTGGCCCTTATGTGGTCCAGGTGGCCTGTCAGAGCAGGATTTAAAAGTCTGGTTTCACAGCCGGGAAGTTACCAGCACTGTTTAGCCAGACACCACTAGATGGTACACTTTGCGTGTGTCCTCTGGACCACATGGTTTTGTGACTGCACTAGTCTACTGTCAGCTTCCACATACAGGCAAAAGCTGAATAAAATGCTAGTAATGCTCTCTTAAAACAAACATCAGCCACCAAGCTTGTGCCGGAATGACTGCTAAGTCATGCCACTTGGTAGCGGTGTAGTTCAGAGGGACAGGAAAGCAAAGGTGGTACTAAATCCCACCTGCTAGGATAAGGGGCAAAACTCCTTTACTTGGACTTTCCCTCAGTAGAATAGGCAGCACCCAGAGTCAAGAAGCAACACTTGCCCTTCCCCGTGCCTATGATGCTAATGCCACCTTCAAAAGAAAGATCGGAGGTCATCACCACTTGATGACCAAATCCTGTGAAGCCAAAGAAGGGATCTGTTTTCAATGATTAGCATGCCAAGGGAAAAAAATTCTATAGCAAGGCTCTATTAACCTTGACAGGTTTTCAGGAGAAGCAAGCTGCTCGGAACTGGCAGTTGTTCCTCTCTGCTCTGGGAGCTTTATTCAAGGTGCAGACCTGCCCTCCTACTGCAGCAGGAGGCTACGGGACTGCTGGGAGTGACGCGTCTTTATTCTGAGGGGACTTCGAAATATTTGCTTTGTGTTCATTAATCAGTGACTCTCCTGCAATCCCAAATGCCAACCAATATAGCTCCTCTTCATACTTACAATGGAAATGAGCTTGGTCTATCCAAATGACCTCTCAGAGTAGCCGCCTTCTCAGATAATGCCTATGCAAATGTTCTTTCACACAGGCCATGAACAAACATGTCAGGCAGATATTGCTGTCTGGGCCTAATCACTCCCATCTATTTCTGTTTTTCCATGCAAATGTAACCTTTGAGGCCTGGGACTTGTCTTCCCTGGCAGGCTCACATCCACTTGCAAGCGTGTCAGATGCTTCCAGCATGCCCACCAACTCCTTGGAGCAGCACCCTCCTCTTGTTTAATCACTCTTTACCTTCCACGTTGAAATAAAGCAGGCAGATGGTTTTTAAGTGAACAGCACCCCAAGAACCAATCGAATGCTACAGACAAGGCAAGGGCTGCAATTACCTTTGAAGCTGGATGCTCTACAACCAATGGCTTGGGACAGATAATTACAGCAACAGACAAAGGCCTTAGGCAAATGCTTTTGATTAGCAACAGATGCATGACTTTCTACCCAGAATCTGTGTAGGACCACAGAAATAAGAGATGTCAGGCACAGGGAGTGTGTCTAACCCATTCTGCTGGCATGGTGTGACAGCTCCTAAAGACTTGACAGGGTCCTATCTGCACCCCAAATGCTCCACAAAATAGGGCTAATAATATAAGTATTCCCTTAGTACTTGTAATTTGTGTTACAGAACACTTTGGGGGAGATCCCATTCTAGCTGTCATTGTATTAAAGCCTGGTAGGGAGCAGATTTTGCTTGGCAGAAAAAAAGCTCAGAACAGAAACAATAAGGATTGCCTTATTATGAAAAAGAGAGGTGAGCTCTCTCCAAGTCAGGGCTGCAGGACAAACTGCATCCTTGTGAACGTTACTCAGCATCACATTTTCTTTTTTATATTTGGTGTGGGGATGAGGACCCAGAGAGAAAACGTGGAGTTGTGCTGCAAATACATTAATTCTCTACACTTAGACAGACAGGCTGAGTTTGGGAGCCTTTCTTTAAATCCATGCCTGACTTCAGTGCAGGAAGAATTAAGTACTATATTTACAGCAAATGGGATTTGCCCAAATATTTGTACCATTCAGTATGTTTAAACTCTGCTGTTGTACAAACAGCATGAAATATGGGCTGTGCTACTCTGTCCAGAGCAATGCAGGATGTTTTAAATCCACAGGCAGGCTGGTACAGCTGTTTGTGACAGGAAGGTAGTAGGTGTGTGAAGGGAGGCACAGACAGGCAAGTACCTGCCTGTGGCTCCTTGGGATTTTTGAGCTTCGCAACATCTGTAATTACCAGGTAACCAATGTGAGACAACCACAGGGGCAAATTAGAAGGCCCTGCAAAAGCCCTGAAAGACAGAGCACCCAAGCCCACAGCAAGAACTGCGGGGGCCATTCCTCAGTGAATTGCAGCTGCAATAAGAGAGGAAAATGTTTCCTCCTCTCCTGCCCTGCTGTCCTCCCACCCAAGTCATCACATAGAGGTTGTGCTGACTGAGCTGCTGAGGTGCATGTGGTTTTCAGCAGGTCAGCGAAACTATAAAGTGTGGGGGAAAGAGTAACTGATGTTTCTTTGGAGGCAGTGAGTTCAGACAGCAGACAACATGGGTAAATTGGCTTCACTGAAGAGGAAAATCCTAGGGCAAAACCTCATGCTCTCAGACAGCGCAGTCACTAGCTGCACTCTGTTCCTGTTTCTAAGCTGAGCTGTCCTTGCTCAAGTCACTTCACCTCTCCATTTTCCTTTCTTGCTACGGGACAGGGACTGCCTCTTACAACCTGCACTTACAGGCCCACTTCAGGGTTACGCAAGATTTGTATTCAAATTTGCAGAGAGTATTCATATTAGACCTTTCTCATTCAATCTGGGACCTGCTAATGGAGTTTCCTTCACAAGCAGCCTAAATGCACCTGGCCCCCATGCAGTTTGGGACTGTCAAAAGCTGACATCAAATAGAAATGCACTTTACTTTAGGGCTAATTATTATTTCAGAAATGCAACCAGCAAATGGTGGAGTGTGCTGAATTTACCTTCTTCTCATTGATGTCCAGCAGCTCCTCTTCCTCACCTACTTCTTCTGGCAAGTCCTTAATTTTATTCAGCAGTTCTGCTTTGGGTGCTGAAACACTGTAATAAGCAGGACAGGTGACCAGGGTTACAGGAACTTCTTTTTCTTCTCTCCTACACCACAGTAAAGGAAAAGGAGGAGTTCAGTCTGAGCCTAACTTTTTCCCATGCCTAGATCCATGGTTTTCCAGGACTGCCTCTGGTACCTTCCCAGTGTTATTAACCACAAAGGAAATGGCCGATTCCTGCCATCAGAGGGTGCATGTCAGCTGCTTTTGTATCTCCCCTGCGCAGAACAGACCAGCTGCTCTGTTCAAAAGTTGCCTGGTTAAAGATTCTATACAGCATCAGCTCCTTGCTGAAGGTAAATCAGCACAGCTCAGCTGGTGGTGATGGACCATCTTATCTGGCAAGAAGCAATACAAATTATTTCTATATGGTTCTCCAGCTGTCACTCGGAAGTCTCTATCTTAAAAAAAACCCACCACACTGGAGGACTTGGGCTCATCTTTGCATCCCTCTGTAAAAATGAGGTGCCCCCATAGCTCCTTCCAAAATCTGCCTCTTATTATCTTTCTGCCTGCCACTGTTTTGGTCCTGATTTTAGTCTTACATCTCTGTTACTGTGCTTTGGACTGAATTACTTCAGATTACAAAGGCTAAGATAACAAAATCATATAACATCTCCAGTGATGGTTCACTTCCTGCCCTATTACCAAGCTCAGCATCATTTTCTATACACCTCAGAGAAGTGAGCTTGAAGGTCACACATGCAGCTGAGCTCGTGAGAAGAGGCATTCAGAAACACCCTGCCAGTCCTCTCGCCTGGGAACCGAGGAACTCATTGTATGCCAGCATTCACCTGTACAGATGCAGAAAAATTCAGCACAGCCGTGTCCTTAAAAGCAATCAAGAAGTGAGTTCTGCTGCGACACCAGCCCACAACCCAAACAAGCAGCACTTACACATCATCTTCAACTGCTGTCCTGAAAGCTTTCTTCTGCGTCATTTTCCTTTTCATGTTGTTCTCCTTCAGCAAGCTGGTTCCACTGGGGAAAAGCCCTTCCATTAAGTCCATAGTTGTCTTCATTTTGGAATCTGGATCCAGGATATCAGCCAAAGACTTGTCTTTATGGATAATTTCTTTTGCTAGAGCCTCTGACTTAATATCCTCGGGGGTCTTTTGCTTTGTCTTCACTGGAGGTGCTGCACTGAGTATCCCAGACTCCAGGTTGCTGTTTTCTGACTCTCCAGTGATGTCTGCTGGCTCTCTGTGGTTGCCTTCAGGTTGAGTAATGGGCTGGCTATCAGCGCTTTGAGGCCCTTCAGAAGAAGCAGGTAACTGATGCTCCTTATCCACAGCAGACGGGGAGCTAGTCCTCTTTGATGCAGGTGGTGAGAGGGGCCAATTATTTTCACCGATACTGGTGTCCAACCCTGTTATGTCCCTCTCGGCCGGGGCTTTGGAAAAGTTTTTGACGCTGCTATGGACAGAAAAATTCTGTGAGATGCAAATAAATTTACCACACAGGACCACTGTGAACACATGGTGAAGGGCTAAGAAAAGATAAGTTTTTCCTTCTCTCTCACTTGGTTTTGTCTCTTACTTCTCACTTGAACAAGGAAAGACCCACAGTCTGAAGCTTACTAGCACCAGAAGCATATAGTCTCCTCAACCTGGACACTGCTGTTTTGCCACTCCAACACAGAAGCAACTAGTGAGTGACAAGTCAGTTTGTTTTCTGCCCACAGGCTGGGGACATTTTGTCTCATCACCTGGGAGTACCATCCTGAGCACTTTATACTCCTTTGTTCTTTTCATGTTGGAAAAACCAATCACTACCACAGCCCCAGCCAGATTCTTCCCGGATGGAAATCAGAGCAGCTTCCTGGGAGTGAGGGAAGCTGTGCCAAGTTAAACGAGCTGGGCATCTAGCCCAAAGTCCTATCCTTCAGGAAAAATTCACTATACAGTGTTACTGCGACATATTTGTGTTGTCACTTCTTGGCAGATGGTCACTGTTTCATAACAGCATTATTTTGTGCCAGGTCTAAAATGTATTCTGGGAAATTATAACTGTTTGGAAAAACTGTCATGGATTTTCATAGTTCTCTCTGAAAAACCAGTAACTGGAAGAAGTCAGCAGTAACTAAAGGAGTCAGAAGCAACTCCACTGAAATCCATACGGTAACTGCAGGGAGAATAAGACCAGGATAGTTTCTCCCCCATAACCCGCTTTGCCTTGCTTTCTAAGCACCTGTCAGTGCATCTGCTGATGGGCCACAAAGCCTTTCACCTTCTTACTTTGTGCCTTGCCCTGGCCACATCACTTGACAACACTTTTGGCAGCCAGCACAGCCCAGTGGCAGCAAGTTTGTCTGTCTGTCTTTCTCCCCTTATAACACATGCACTCCTCTGCAAGCCTCCTGCTCAGCCAGCAGCTGTGGGCTGGTCATCACAGCATGCAGAGCTGTGGAGGCCAGTCACATTTGTCTGGAGCCTCGCATATCTTACTGTATATGGCCCTGCAATGCCCGAGATGGTGGGTTACAGCCCTTCCTTACCTCACTTTGGCCTCCTCTGTGAGCCTGGCGGATTTGTCTCCAGCTGCCCCATTCCCCTCAAGCACCACCAGTGGGGGAGGAGGTGGGAATTCCTCTGTGCCATTTGCAGAAGTGCAAGAGCTCAGCTCGGGAAGAGGACGAGATGACAGTGAGGGTGAGAAGGGTGGAGCAACAACACTGGGCTGGGAAGGCATGACAAACACCTCGTCGTCTTCATCGTCCTGTAGCAATGGTGGGGGAGTGAGCTGCAGGCCCGACTCCGAGATCCGGAGATGAGTTGTCCCCTGGGGAGAAGGAGTCTCTGGGTCAGAAGAGGTGCTGCTCTGTGTCAGCAGAGATTGCCACCTCTGGGACAACTTTGGCCCAGCTGTTGGAGGAGACACCATAGCCCTTGGGTAGCCGTTGTCCTTGACTGAATGAGCCCACACCACTTTGGGTGGGTGGGATCTGTGAAGCAGCCCAGCTTTCCTTCTGCACATCATTTCTTCCGTAGGAGTCTCAGGGGATCTATCCTGGACAGCATCCAAAGGCTGTACCTGAATATTGCCATTGCCCTCAGGGGGAACAGCATCTCGTTTGGCATGGTGCTGTCTCAGAGCCTGGTCATCATCTGCACTCTGGAAGTCTGAGGGAGTCTGAGTGGCTGTATTAGGGGAAGACTGGCCAGATCCAGAAGGAGTAAGGTTAAGGAACAAGGGTTTAAAGCCTTGCTTTTGCTCAGGATAGTGACTCTTTGCCTCTGTTGGGGACGGGACAAATGCAGAAGTCCTGCTATCTGGCCTGGAAAGTTCTGACACCTTGTGGTTCTCAGTCAGTGTGGCAGACCCAGTGACAACCTCACTGCTGTGGTGAGGATGAGGATAATAACTTGTGAATGCCATTTTTCCTGAGTGGCTTCTTTCTTGCTTGTTGAAAGACCTAAAAACAAAGAGCCAAACCATGATAAGATTAATAATTAATCAATGAGCAAGAAAAGCTATTGTGCACTTCCTTAAAGAGCAAATTATACAACCATATCAGAGGCCTGGGTCAGTACCTGCTGATCTAGGGGAGGTACAGTTTTGCTTTGAAGCTGGTAGTAAAATCCAGTCTACCAATAGTAGGGGCACAGAGCCTGATCCATTCCTGCTCATTATCAACATTTTCAGCGTGTGCTAGATCACGCACAGATGTGCACACATGTAGCAGCATCACAGCAGTAACTTAATACAAAAAAAAAGTTTAGGAAAACTTAAGTGCCTGGTGTCCTTTTAATTTGGTTTGTGACAGATGGAGATAGCAGTAACTGCTGCAAGAAAAACTACTTGACGTTATCCACCATCAAACTCTCTTCTGAATTGCTGTTAATTTTAAGAATTTCAGCTTTATGGACCAAAAAATCCTATAAGGTTATCTGCTCCTTTTGGAAAGGTGCCATTAAAATGATTCAACTGTCTCTGAGAACAAAGTGAGGCCAAAAATGCACTATTTTGACTGCAGAAAAAATTTAAAAATGTTCCTACAACCTTGGAATCCTATTAGAAAAAAAGAGCTTCACTCATATAAACAGGTGTTACAAAACCCAAAGCCAATACACTTTAACCACAAACGGATGTCAAGGCCGCAAAGCCAGCAGATTAAGTTATTTCTTCCAGGTCTTTTAAGATGTTCTCGTGTGCCTCTGAAAAAAAAGAGTCTCAGCTTTGAAGTGAAGATCCTGCTCAGAATACATAGCCAAACTTGCCAGTATGGCTATTTAGCTGGAAAACAAAATAAGCAGTAATAATAGCACTAGCAGATGCAAGAGAAGATGGCCTAAAAACATGAGGCCACACCATAAAACAATAAAATACAATAAAGCTCTACTGCCAGTATACTTTTTGTTCTTGAGATGCATTGTTCAAATAATCCAACGCTGCTAATCTGTGATGTTTCAGACTTGGGGCCCAAATTTGCTCTCGGATGTACTGGTACAAATTAAGATTAACTGTGTCAAAAACATGGGTCGTTCTGGCTTTATTCTGGTGTGGCTGAGAATAGAATTTGGCAGCCTTTGCCTGGGGGTGGGGAAACTTCTCAGACTGCTCTTGGTATTGTCTGTGGTTCCTGGACAGTAGCAATGTGTATTCTTTTCAGATGCTCAGTGTTTGTCAGAGTCGCCAGATGGCAATTCTCTAATTGAAAGATCTCTCCTACTGTGGAAGCAATTGTGGATTCTAAAACTGGTGGAGCAACAACCATTCCCAACAGTGCATATGAGACAGCTATTGTATGACACCTGGGGAGCAGCATATGTCACGAAGCACGTGTGACCAGACCAAATGATTGCTGACCACGGTTTCTGTAACTTCACCATTCGACAGTTTTCCTTCTTGAGCAAGAGAAGTGGTGGGATGGTCTCATCTCTTCTCCAGTGCATTAAACAGCAGTGTCCCAAGAAAAACTAGAAACATAATTCCTACTGCCTGCTATTGCCTTCCCTGAAGGGCCCGTGCATGGAGCATGCTGCCAACAGCGACAGGATGCTGATAGATGTGAGAGGACTGGCTAGAAAGGCAGCTATTTTGGGCTGATGAGCACAGGACAGACAAAGGCTGCATTTCTTAAGGGATGGATTAAAGGTGCTGCAATGATCCCATATGAACCAGATTGTGAAATACTCGCTCACACTGGGGCGGGGGAATCTTCACCAGTATCCTGAATAGTGGAACTCCTTCTGTGAATCATTGACACATTGGTCTACCTGTCCCTTTCAGTCTGTGGAGGATTTAGGTCTCATTCTCACTGATAGTTAAATGTAAAACTTCTGCCAGCTTCAGCAGTGCACATTCAGAGCCCTGTGGCTTCCAAAACTCATGCCCATTCTCTTCCAGGTCATTTCAAGTGCAGTAACTTAAGAAAAATCATTCAGCAGCTGAGGTTCATCAGCAGTGATTTGTAGCCTGTGTGGTGGGACCCTGTGAGCTCAGAGCCAAGGGCTTTCTCCTGTCTTCTCCCATCCTTTCATTCTATCTTTTGGGAAGTCCAATTCTGATCAAGAAGGGAAAGCAACCTCATATTTCTCAGAAGAAATGTGCTTGCAGAGCATGCAGAATGCCTACCCAGCAGAAACATCATAAGACTGTTAATACCAATAATCTTTGTGCAGTGAAGCACGAAAATGAGAAACCTACATTTCGTGCCCCAATAAACTTGTTTTCAGTTCGGGTGTTCAGTCCCGTTACTTGGAAAATAGGTTGGGGGCAAGAAAAAAAAGGAAGCAGCATGTTATTATTGAGAAGAATACTGAAATGCCTTCTCTAGAAGAAATGGGGAGGCAGGATGAACTAAACCAGCTGTATTGTTCTCTTAGGAAAAAAGATGGAAAAAGTTATTCCAAATCAAAGTAAATGGGTATGGTTTAAATAATTATAAAAGGATGTGCCTGGAGGCAGATTGAGTCTTTCTGAAACAACTTTTATGTCTTCTTAGCGGCAAAAATGGCCAGCCAGTCAGAAGTAAGATCCAGCTAGACTAGGAACCTTCTTCAAATTGTAGCTGCTGCTCCCTGACCCAGAGCTGCATGGTGAAGCCTTTGGAGACAGCAGCGTTAACTCCCACTGTGACAACAGAGTGGTTGACATTTACTGCAAGTTTGTGAGAAACAGAGCTCCTTTGTGAGTAATTCTTTTAGTCCCTCTTGATGGTTTTTACTGTAATATGAGTTAGCTGTTTGGGCACTCAGAGCTTAGGGCAAGCATCTATTTATTATTTAAATGTAAATACAGCAAGATCAACTTCAGTTCTAGTTAACTTCAAAACAATCCACTGCTAAGTGGATGGTTACATAAGTCCTAATACTATGCGTTTTATGATTACACTTTTCTATTTTTAAAAATAATTCCCTCTGCCCCGTTGTTGACCAAAATATCCTGCCCGCACAAAGGAAAAGCAGCCTAAATACAAGCTCCTGATCCAGCAAGGTACAGGAAATCTCCTGCTTTTAGTCTGCGCAAATGTTCACTTGCTTTTAGGGAGGCAGCATCCGGGACTGGAGAAAAACAGACAGAGTGAGACATCAAGGTATTTTTTTCCTTTAGAATCCTTCAGTTATGATTGCATCTGGATGTGAGTTCCAACAGCAGATCAAACACATTTTAGAAGTTACGTAACTGGAGGTCTGCTGCAGAAACATGCTCCAAGATGACATGATGAGGACTCGATAGTGATTAAATGTCTATAATGAAAAATAAAGCTCACAGCAACTCACTGCTCCTAACTCTGCTGGGCACAGCACACTGAGATGTTTTCTCTAGTCTGTCACGATCTCTGTTTACACAGACAACACATGACAACTGCTGCTGGCAGCAGGATGGCAAGAGCTCACCCTGCAGTGACAAAAGGAACATTAACATATACTTACCTTGCTCCTGTGCTGAGCACATAGAATGGGTCTCTCACCATGGGGCCAAATTCACTGCTTTCTCTTCTCAGCAGGTCCTGGAGTGCAAAGACAGCATTAGCAGCAAGCCCAAAGCACAACAAAATAACAAACCACCGATATTTCCTAGTAAGAAGACAGCACAGCATGTGACATACACAAACAGGAGGAAAACTCTAGGGTGGTGTACCACCCTCCAGCACCCTACCCCTGCTTAGAGCACCTGTCTGCCTTTTTCTGGATGGATTGTGAACCAACAGGCAGACTTATTCAGAGAAATGGTTTTTTAAAACCTCTCAGCAAGTCCTTGCCTCTTCTAAGAACATGCTCAACAGTATCGGTGGGGCCTGGGCGTTCCCCTCTGTTGTACATGCAAGCAAGAAGCTGAGACATCACTGAAGCAGCCTTAACCTGGGTAGCTAAACAGTGAACAATCTGTGTCCAAGCCCAGCGCCAAAACAGGACGAAAACCCTTCAGAGATGTTGAGTGCCAGAAAAGTTGGAAACTCCAGCCACAGGCAGAGGTGCTGAAAAACATCACTTAGACTGGCACTCAGTTCTTTTGAAAAGCAAAGCACAGGAACTATCTCCTCTTTAGGTATTTATGTCATCTAAAACCAGAGAAATTTTGCAGCTGAAACGCCTTTGTGAATCTGATTCTCTCTGCCCTAGAGCTCCCACCATAGGACACCAGACTATTATGAGACATGAAAGCAGATGCTACGCCTGCTTTTGAAGAGGTTAGTATTTTCTCCCGTACGATCTTTCCAACAGAGAGCATTTCAGATCTCCCCTTTCCCCACACTCTTAGTAATTTGCTTTTTTGGTCAGTGTTGCTGCAGAGGGAGGGTTAGTGTAGATCTTGATTTAGGAGTCCAGGAGCTGGGAGATATGCAGGCTGAAACAGACTGAAAAAGCAGAGAGGAAGGAGGGCTGAGAATGCACTCTGAAGACTAAGAGCTAATAATTCCACATAGCTATCAATTTCCCTATATCTTTAAACAAATTCCTACAGTGACATTGCAATGTGATTTATATGCAGCCTGAAAGGAACATCAGACAACGTATACAAGACCCTGAAAAACATACAGTGAGGCAGAGAGTTCTGCTGCTGAACTGGAAATAATGATTTTCAAAAAAAAAATAAAATCTGAAAAGGCCAAAAAATTTTTCAAAAAATAAAATAAAAATCACCCTGTTGCTTTGGCTTTGTTCACCACTTTGACAGCTGTGGTTTTGTATTGGAGGCAGATCAGAAACAAACCTAATTAAAAGAGCACTTAAACATATACTTCCCTTTCAAACAGACACATGGATTCATCTATATATTTGAAGTCAAGCAAGCTTTCTTGAATTAGGATTTAACAACATGTTTTTCACAAGTGCCTTGCTGCCTATGGGACTAAATCCTCATTCCAGAAGTGGATACAGCTAACTCACTCCAGGAAACAGCAGTAAGGGCTCTCCCTTCTTCTACACTTGAACTGAGACCCTATGAGCAAGTCTGTACTGCTGTTCATCACCTTCCACCAGTCACCTTTCAACAGGCAGAAACACTGGTTTGGCTGCTGGATGTATACAAGATTAAAAATGAGGCAACAAGGGGGAAATAAAGAACTTAAGAACTACCCTGTATGTCTCCTGGCCAAGAGAGGGGTCTGGATAAAAACGAACAAGGGCTGATAATCATCCAACTTGTCATTTAAAAGTACATGCTTGTGATTTTTCTCTTTCTGGATGCCTGTTTTTGTTGCTGCTGTAACTGTGCCAGAAGGCAGAGAAAGAGTCACAGCTTGGCCTTCACCCCAACTTCCTTAAGGACTGTCCTCTTACTGAACACAAGACTTCAGGATCAGCAAGTGTGACAAAATTGCACAAATGAGCCTGATGCCTGACTGGTGTGGAAAAATACTGATGATGGGGTGAGACAGCAGTGGTTATGGAAATGCATTCCAGTCACTTGATATTTCCAAGCTGCTTTTTTAATTCCCTCTATTTAAAAATTAGCGTGGGATCTGAGGTCTGTTGAGAGAGGACATTTTGAATGAAGCACACGAGTTTGGGAGGACAGCTCTTTCCCCCGCACCCCAGTTTGGCCTGTTTTTGAGATGCTGCCTAGAGCCTCCTTGATGTTATTTGACCCAGTACCACTTTGTTGCACCTAGACAATCTATTCTGGGCCAGTAGCAAGTGCAAGAGTAGAAAGAGATATTCTGCATCTCAGCTTCCCTGTAAATATGCAAGTCTGTCCAAACACTCAGAGTATGTAGAGTGAGGAGCCTGTCCACACATTTTTTTGTTGTTTCCTCCCTCTCCTCGTGATGAAAGGAGCCTGGCATGGAAACGGGATGGGGCAGCAGATCCACCACTGCTGTAAATCCGTGCAGCTCAACCAGCTGCAGTTACCTAAATAGGTCTGAACAGATTTCAGCCAGCTGAAGAGCTGGCCTGGGCGGTTCTTCTTTAAGAACTTAGCCTGTTTCTGCTATTTACCATCATCAGAGTCAGTCGAATTCCCCATTTGTGACATCAGTGCAATGTTCCCATCCGCCAAGCAGGGGACATGGAAAGAGTGGCCAGGGTCTCCACTGAGTTTTCTCTGCAATTTTTGCCTCCAGGGCTGGAGGCAACACATAATGGTTACTTGGCAGGGCCTTCACCGAGCATTTCCCAGCACTGTCAGGCACAGTGAGAACCAGGGTAATTTCAAGCAGTCTTTAATCTTCTCTACTTTGCACCAGGAAGGTGGGCTAAGGCAGAACAGCATGTCACCACCTTAACGGTGGACACTACCAGAAAGGTGATCAGCGCTTCCCTGGTGATGCTGGCAGGTAAGAACAGGACGCCTCAGATGGGATGTTAGAAGCAGCAAAAACACACACATGTTACGAGCATACACACCAAAATCCCAGCATCTCTGAAAGCCCTGAAACAGGGCTTAAGGAAGCTACAGAGAAGCAGTACCCCACTGGCAAGCATTTAAAACAGCATCACGGTAATTTAAACACAATAAACAGTCTTCATCTCAGTATGCATTTAACCTTTCCTCTAACCAATAGAGTAATTGCAATGACTGAATATCAGCTTGTCCTCTGACATCCCCCCTCTTTCCCTGGTTGAGAGAGACCTACTTGCCTGCACACATGATCCTGTTTCCACATACCTGGTGTTTCTTATCCGCTGTGGGAGATGATCTGGAACGAACGTGCACAGGGACTGTCTGATTGTCATACCTATCGAGCAAATCTTCCACAGAGACCGATTTCCCAGATTTCCTGGCAGAGGAGGGTGTTTCAAAGACCTGCTCCTGCTTCCCATAGGAAGAGCAGCCCTGCATGCCCAGAGGATCTGTCTGCGTGCCTTTGGTGAGCTCCATTTTAGCTCTGTAATCCCGGTACCTCTCTGGTTTTGGTTGGCTCGTGACCAAGCTGTCCTGACCCCCTTTCTTCTCATCTCCACTCACATCAGAGCAGCCCATCAGCCCAGGAGGAAGGGTAGAAGATATCCGCCCCATCCTGGATATCCACTCTGCAGACTCTCTCCGTCGGTAAAGGTTCTGGTCCTGGAGGGAATTCATGCTAGAGGCAGAGGAGAGGCTCTGGTTGTCCGGGCCACCTGGCTGCAGGTAGGAGCTGTGAGAGCGCTCCCTCAGCAGTCCAACATCTTGTGAGGATGGCCGTCTCCCTGTTTTGCGCTCGATGTAGTCAGCAAGGGCATTCTGCTGCAGTTGCTTGAGCTCCGGCTTGGAGAGGCTGGCTGTGGAAGAAGCTTTGCCATCCCTTTCAAAGATCTTACGCCGGTCAGCCACTGTATTCTCTGGGAAGACAAAATGGATACTTTTCTTCTGGAAGGAGAAAGGTGATGGCTCCCCATCAGAGATGCCCACCTCGTTCATCTTCTCTGGCTCCGAGTAAGACCGCTTCTTCTGCTCTGCTGTCAGCCGCTTTCGGCCTCCGATGCGCAAGACATGCTGTGTCTTGGTGTAGTCCAGGGCAGAGAGGCTGCCTTCTGTTGGCGTGACGCTGTGCCTCTCCTTTGGGGTGTGGGGAGATGCTGCTGTGCTCCTCATGCTCACGTGGGCGGAGGCAGGCCTCTGGGTTGTCCTCTTGGATGTGCTCCCAAATGGGGGGCTCACGCGACGAAAGGAAGTGGCCCTCAGTACTCTGGACTGAGCATCTTTAATGCTGTTCCTATAGGCCCTGTTAAATGGTGTGTCCAGCTGTGGCCCGTGGGCATCCTGGACGTTATCTTTCCAGAGGATCTCCTTCTCAGGCTCACCTCCCAGCTGGAACGTGCTTTTACTCCTCGGTAGCTGAGCCACCCTTATTTGCACATCATTTTCAGGACACAGGCTGTAGTATTCTCCAGGTCTTGCCTGCTTTGCTGAAGCTGCCATCTGCAGCTCTACAGGGTGCCAGTCAGCCTCTTCCAGCTTCCCATTCCTGACTGAGGGGCTGGAGACCCTGCCTGGCTCACTGGGTAGCTGGCTGGACTCACGGAGTTTGCTTCTCATATCCTCCAGGCTGTTCAGAGAGCACCTTGCACTGGAGGGCTGGCTCGTCCTGCTTGGCCCATAATGCTGTCCGAAGCTGGGAATGCCAGCACTCTGGGGCCGGTGAGTGCTTTGCTCTCGCTGCTCAAACTTGCTGACCTTCTCCAGCACCGAGCAGCGAGGCTTGCTGGCATCTGGTTTGCCATAGGGAAAGCTTTGGGTGCTGCTAGAGCTGAGCCGGCTCCTCCCGAAATCAGAGGTCTTTGGGTGCTGTGGAGAAGGAGGGTCTTCACACTTTGGCTCAGCAGCATGGAAGGGAGTCATGTTCATGCTCTCCTCCTGCTGCCTTGCAAAGGCCTGTGGGTCCACATCACTCCACTGTTTGTGCCCCTGTCCCCTGTGATCCTTCTCCTCTTTACCATTGTTGCTCAAGAAGGACAGTTTGGTGCTGGAATAACTCTCTCCTGGTTGCATCTCTTTTACTTCGGAGCTGCTTTGCCTCCGGGAGCTCTCTGGGATGTTCTGCAAGGAGGAGAATCCATACTGCTTCACCTTGCTATGACCCCACTGGTGGTGAGCAGCAGCATCTCTCTCATTTATTGGTGTGTTGCCATTTTTGTCTTCCTGGAATTCAGCTGTCCAGTCTTCTTTGGGCTGGTAATGGGTTTTTTTCTCACTAGCATCCCTTGGCTGGGGCTGTGGAGCTTGAAAACTGTGTTTGGAGGCCTGTGCAGTACTTGCTGTCTCTTGGTTGCTGTGTGCTACCTTGTAAGGAGGTAACAACTCCTCCTTTCTCGACATGGTCAGACCGAATTCTGGGCCTGCTGTGCTGGGAGATTTTTGCTGGAGTTTTGCTGCAGCATCATGCTTTCTCTCAGCTGCTGGGGGCTGGTAGAAGATGGTTGATCTGCTTGTAGTGCTTTGGTTTCCATTTTCATCAAAGCCCAGAGTTCTGCTAGCTACAGCCTTGTCGTAAGAGACTGGAAGAGGTGGAGAGTACCCACTTTCTTTGGCCAGAGCTGGATAAAGTGTCCCATTATTGCTTGCAGAAGGCTGGGGCACCTGGGCGTAGTGTGGCTCTGGGGAAGGTACTGGGTAGACACCAGTAGGCAGCAGGGGTTGTCCTGGCTGGGCTGGCTGGGAATAGCTCTGCTTGGGCTTCATGGTGGGGCTGCTCTCTGGGCTCTTCTCCACCACAGTGTGCAGATGCCCTTCTCCAAAAGGGTTTTTCAGCAGCGGTCCCTGGGACAGGGTGCTGACAAGTGGACACCAGGCCCCTTTCAGCTGGGCTCGACCAGGCTTGTTCAGATCAAGGCCTGCACATGAGCTGGGCCTCTCGTGATGCCTGATGGCTGCGTAGCTGTCACTGCGAGTGGGAGGCAAGGGAGGTCCTTTGGGGGGCTGGCTCTTGCTGTCCAAGGAGCCCTGGACTGGCTGCGCCCAAGAGGGAGCTGCGTTGTGCCGGCTGAAGCCGTGGAGCCTGCCATGGCCACGACCATCCAGCGAGGTCCGGGCCTCACAGCTTGGAAGCAAGGTGGAGGACTTCACCTCATACTCCTCAGAGATTCCTCGCTGGGCGTCGTAGACTGTCTTGACGTACCTGATGTCAGCTTGCCTCATCCCCTCCTGCAGCCCACCTCTGGACTGCACGCTGTCTGTGGAGCAGGAGTGCTCTTTGCTGAATGGAGGAGCGGGATACTCCGGGATGCTAGAGTTGGTGGAGAAGGAGCTGTAGGCAGAGTCTCTCTTGCTGTGGAGGTGGGAGAGCTGGTCGATGCTGTTGGTGGACTTGGCCGGGGACAGGTGACAAGGGTGGTAGCCAGGGGAGGAGTGGTCCAAGCTCTCCATGCTGCCCCGGGAACTGTACTGATCAGGACTTCTCCTCAGATAGCCATGCTCATAGCCAGAGAGATCACTGGTTGAAGAGCTGGGGAAGAGCGAGAGAAAAGTAAAAACCCACTGTCAGCAGAGGAGAGGCACAACAACTTATAAGTGAGCTCAGAAGCAAGATGTTTAGTTTTGAGAAGTGCAGATGAAAACCCATATTTGGGCCTTACTCCATCCCCTGTTTGCAGTCATCCCAGTTCACAAAGAGGAACTGCTTGACATTGCAACACATGGCTCTTATTTACCACAGAAGGGTGGGAGGGAAAGGCAGACAGAGAGGCAGTGCATCTCTGGAGCCAGGGAGGATCAACCCCACCCATCAAACCTCCAAAGCACTTGGAAAGCTGAATGAGTGCCGACACCACCAAGGAGGAGGAGAGGAGCACAAGAGGCATTCTGGGGGGAATCTAATCTCATTCTTTTTTTCCCATTTCATTTCTTTTTATGGAGATGAAGGCTATGCCCTGGCAGGCTTCCTGGAAATTCAGCTGTCCCAAGGATAGTTTGTTTGCTGCGAGAAAACTAGACAGAGAAGAGATGCATGTGTTTGTGCATGGAGGACAGTGGGGGTGCAGCAACAGAAACAGTCTAAGGACGCCCCTGGAGGTCTTCACAGCTGCCTCCTCATGTATCTCAGCAGGTGTGGGTACATATGTGTCAAAAGAAGACTTGTGGCCACCAGAGACGTGTTCAAAAAGAAGGGTATTCTATCAGTGGGAAGGGACCTCCTTGTCCCAGCCGCAGTTCTTTTTACACCTCACATGGGGAGATCACAAATTTATGTGGAGTTTCCCCTGGCTAATCTCTCCTCCCAGATTCAGGCAAATACACTGAGGATTGGGAAACGTAGCCTGAGGATCTCCCTTTTCTTCCATTTGTTCCCAGCTCCCCTCCCTTAGACATTGCTTTCTCTAGTTCCATGTGCAGCTACATGTGCTGTCCTGGCAAAGCCACAGGAAAGCAAGGAAAGGGGAAAGATTTTCCAGGAATTTCCAGGAAAAGAAAGACTGCTGTCCTGTGGGAAGGACAGCAGGGCAAGGCTCAGAGCTGGAAGAAAGAATGAAGCGGAGTCTGGGTTTGCAAGGGTAAAAGCTGCAGTCTCAACTGGCAGAGGAAAGGCAAACTGTTTCTGTGTGCTTTGCTCCACTGGGATAAGAAAACCAAACCTGCTCCACGCAGCGGGGGAGCTGGGGGTGCACAGCAGCCCTTGGAATCATGAGGCAGCAGGTGTGGCTGGTAACAGCCCCCTCCCTAACCTAAAGCTTCCTTCAGATCATATCCCAGCCACACTCACTTCCACCCTGCTGGATTAACACCCACAAGCCCAAAGGGCAGATGCGGGGAGAAAGCTGCTAAGGACAAGAAAAGGCAGAAGGAAGCCTGCCTGTAAGGGGAAAAAGCAGCAGCTCTGCAGAGAGATGCAGAGGAATGCAGAGGCAGGCAGAAAGAGATATGGCAAATCTCAGGATAAAGCTGGTTTACTCATTTAAATACACCACTCTAGCTTAAAATTATCTCCCTGGCAGTAAATGCCCCATGCAGATCTGGCCAGCTGGCCACTAGATGTTCCCCGTGCTCCTCTTCAAGCACCCAAGAGACCGAGCCACACTGCCAAAGGCCCTACTCAGAGCTGTGGCTGGGACACAAAGCCTTTCAGTGGGAAAGGAATATGCTATAGCTTGATCTGTGCTGAAGGCCAGAGATGCATATACATCTTTCCTGCAGTCATCTCCTCACTTTTTTTAATGCTGTGTTTTCTGTTTTCCTTTTTCTCCTCCCTGCCAAGCTGTCTTGCCTGTAGAAGAAATGATGTTTAAATCCCAGTGGCTATAAGGAGAGTTTTTTGCTCCTGAAAGCGTTCTGCTGTTCCAAGGAAAACCCTCCAAGGGCAGCATTTAAACTTGCACCCCCTCAAGCTGCCCCAGGGCTTACCACCAAGAACCTTTTGGGGCTGCTCAGGGTAGCTGAGGGATATATCTGACCCGGGCATGTCTCATCCCCATACTCACCACACCCCATAGCCTCACAGAAACAGCCCTAGCTTGCTGGGACCACATCACTGCTTCCAACCTGCCTCAGCCATGGTCCATGGCCAAAATGAGAGACGCCTCATATCATCTTCTTTCAACAGCACTAAGGTTACTAGTTTAGTCATTTGGGGCCTGGTGAAACACTGCACTAACTTCTCAGAGAAACAGCCATGCACATAGAGTTATGACAAAGCTGACCTCTGCAGAAAGTGATTGCCAAAACCTGGAAATCCCTTGCTGAACTTCTCACCCTGGGAGTACCGTCAGTGATGCACTACTGTCGGCTACTCCTGAGACCAGCTCAGTTAGGCTGACAGGCACGGTTGCCCTGCTACCTACAACCTTTTCTTCCTTGGTTTTTTAATAGGCTAATTTTGACTTTGAATCTCTTTTATTTTGCTGTGTAAACAACTATACTGTGTTTCTACATGGAAGCAGTCCACAGGATGCAGAGCAGGACTCCAGCTCCTCCATTCATATCCACAGAAAGCTGCATTAATATCCTTACAGTGGGCTCCCATTGGGGTAGGAAGCGGGCTTTTAAAAGCAATTACTTTCCTAGCTGTTAATCACCTCACAGAGCACTTAGAGGAGGAAAACACAGCCACTTTACCCGGGTAACCGAACAAGCACTGAAGCCTTCCTAACTCTAATCCTAACCGTGGCTGTTTGTAAATCTGCCCAGCTGTATGGAAATGACTGGCAACATTTTTCCACCACATCTTTTGTCCCCTTTCTTCACTCCTGTGGTCTAGATACAGGCTCTGATCTTGTAGTCAGTACTGTCCAGACACATCCTTGGGCACGAGGCAGAGCCTCCCTGAAACCAGCAGGACACTGCAAACAAGAAGCACATAGGACTGCAGTAGCATGCTAGCTTGAGAGCCCCATTTCTACACCCATGGGAGATACTGTGTACCAAATCAAAACTGCAAATGGTACCAAATTAAAAATGCACGCTGCTTTACGTCTCTCCTATGCAGCATGGGACCACAGCTGTGCAGCGCTTACCTGGAGTGGTAGGACTGATGCCAAGGGGTGCCAAGCGTACCCTGAGATATTTGCATCATGCTGGGATCGGGTTGGTTCTCTGCAAGTTTGCTTGAATGCCAGGAGTGAGGTCGGCCTGGAGTTTCACTCCGCCTAGGTAAAAGCAGAAGGATTTTGCACATCAGCAACAGGCCAGGAAGATGAATGTAAAGTAACACCAACAGCCACCTTTAAAATTGTTCATGCTCCACTCCCTTTCTCTGTTATGTTCTTGTCTCTTCCAAGCAACTCAAGCAGTAATCACGCACTGTTCCTGGTATTCACACAACACGCTCCCCCTCCCATTTGCAAGGCAACAGGCATGGCCAGACAAGTGGGTTGTCACCAAATGTGGTGGGGGTGTCTTCTCCTCTACCTCCCAGCCAGAAGCATTACCCCTCAGGGACCAGCCTGGGGTCCATTCGCAGGGATCAGTTTACAGGCTGCCTGCCTGTGGGCTCCCACATGCTGCACCAAGCGAGGTGGCTGCATGTAATTCATATGGATGCTGAAGGTTCCCCTCATTTTAAAGTGATGGCTGGCAAAGTCATCTAAAGAATCAAGTACTACGAGGAGCTGGAAGGCTGCACGATGCTGTTTAGATCTCTCCTCAGTGCTGATAAAAATGCAAGAAGAGAGGTGACAACCAAGTGCCAGCAATGCGTGTCCCTCGTGTCCCCCATGGCCTTGCAGCCGGCTAGCTGTCCCCCAGCAGCATGTGAGCCTGGGTGCATCCCTAGACACGGCACAGCTGGCTGGCCTTCACTTGCTTCAGTCACCAACGCTAAGGAAGGCGCCTCCATCAGCTCACAGGAGAAAAAAAGCATCAACAACCTCATTTAGAGCACATAATGGTACAATGGAAAGTCAAAGCAGGGGATTAGTAATCAAGTGCCCTGAACATGTCACACAGACTCTCCTTTGCCTCAGCCTTAATTCTGCCTCCACTTTCCATGGGGGATCTCTCCCCCTACTCATCTCCACAGTTTCTAACTCTTCCTGTGAGAAAGAAGAGCAGCACTGGACCTGTGTACCGCTGAAGTCCCAAGCATCACAGCCTGCAGGACAACCTTGACCACCTATAATGCATAAATACAAGAGGAGGATATGATGCATCTTTAAAGTCTTTGTCTCTCAGAAAATTATACAGAACAGCATGTCCTGAACAAGTCTGTAAATTGATTTAGATGTCTTCCACAGATGTAAACCAGACACCAAAAAAGGACTGTCCAAGTACTGCCTATGATTGTGAAAAGAAACGATACAGGAGTGGAGTAAAAAATGATTGCTAGTGTCAGATCCATTACTAAGGGTCAGACCCTTTACTAGGTGGCACAAGTTAACACTGGCACTGGCTGATGTTCTATGACCTGAAAAAGTTCTTCGACATGGCAGAAAGTGAGAGGTAGAACCATTTCACCAGTAGGTTTTCCATACAGATTTCGGAAGCACAGATCATTCTCTCATCACCAGCTAAAAGAAGAAAGAAAGGGGGACATTGTTTTCCTTTTAACATTGTGACAGAGTTGTCACAAGGAAAGCTGAACTGGAGGTTTACAGAGGGCACACTGAACCAAACACCGTTTTACCATTAAATGCGTAGGTGTGTTTAAAACAGAGCTCTTTTGTTAAGCTCCTTGCCCAGAGAAACAAGGAAGCTGAACACTGCTGGATGGGAAGCTGACAAAACTGTTTATTAAGAATAACCCACACTTTTCCCTTTTCCATTGCAGAGATTTAAAGACTCTCTTTGTACTTTTGAGTAGCACAAACACCAAACATCTTTTTTTTTGCTTGGGAAAGCACACTAAATGATCACAAGCAAAGCACATTATCCCTTGATTTGATCAATAAAAAGCTGCAAGGGAGCTGTGTAGTCCATTTTCTGAGCCACAGGTATTTTAAACCCTGTTGGTTGATATCCTTGTAATAATACAGCACGTGGACAGCGAAGCTGTGAATTTAAGTCAGAAGACATGCCGTACCAGCTCAGTGCAGGATAACCTTGCATTGTTTCCACACCTACCTGATCCTAGAAACGTGGATTAAGGGTAACCAAATCTTAGCTGAGCTTAAGCCAAGAGAGGAAGCGCTGCAGTACACATGATCTCCAGCTCATGTTGCGGACTCCCGCAGGTGATCTCCAAAGCGGTGGCAGGATGGAAGGATGGAGGGTCTCTGCGCACATGCATCCACCAAAAGGCAGAGAACAGGGGGCCTGATCCAGTCCTCACCGAATCAACCAAGAGATTCTCCTTGAGACGGAGCTTGGAGGTTGTAAAAGAAAGGTACAGCCAATGCTGTCAGTGCCTGTATGTGGGTGTTCAGGGAATGCCAAGAATTTCCTACCTTCAGCCTTCTGTAACACCTGAAAATAGCACCTTGCTTCACCCTACTTCCTTAAACTTACTTTATAATTATTATTGCCTAATTAGGGAAAAGGACTGGAAGTAGAATGCAGTATGACAGTGAGCACCACTGTTTATGGGAGAACAGCTATCTCCTATTACAGACAGAGGGGGAGCTGAGCATGGTTAATCTGCCAGTTTTGCAACAGCTTTTTGTAACACTTGCTTTATTGCAGAGCACAACTTCCAGGAAGCAATAAAAACCAGCACAAGATTAAACTCTTTTTGGCAAGTTGGCCAGAACTGTTTTTGTAAAGCCCGCAATGTCAGACCCTGATTCATCCCAGACAAACTGGCTGAGTGATAAAACTTGCAAACGCAGCACCTAATTCCTGACTTGAGTGAAGACAAATAAATCATTAGACTTTTAGCTGGTATAAATTTGGTGTAGCTCAGTTGCCTTGAACAAAACCAGGAGTGACAGCTGACACTTTGTTCCAGCAGGCTATAGGATTTTGAAATGCAGATGTGTAATAATAATAATAAAAACAACAACAACAACAAAATGACCTCATCTCCTTATCCTTTATACTAGTTCCTCAACAGCTGCACCTGTACCATACTTGCAAAAGCTTCTGGACAATCTTATTACTAAAAAATTCTCCACTTCGGATAATTGAGAAAGCAATCCCTCTGTTGTAAATGCCAAGGCTGGAAAAGAAACTCCCGGTTCCTCACAGACACCTCTAGTGATCAGATAACTTGGGCATCCAGGTCAGGTTGGCATCACAACAAATGTCTCAGAGCTGAGATATCCAAAGAAGTCAGTGGACCTTGGTGCAATGCTGGCATCTAAATAGGTTCCATGGCAGGTGTAACACTGATTACATACCAGATACTGCCAAATTCACAGCATAAACTGGAAAACCAAAGGGAAAAGAACAGTCTTTAATCTTGTCCTGCTGCTGTTATCTGGGTGTTCCTTGTTGCTATACTAGTCACAGCATTTTCAGACAGAAACGTGACCGGCACATTAGCAGTCTCCTATAAAGCAGTCTGGCAAAGGCTTGATGCAGTCTGGGCTGCAAGGACCATACTGACATTTCTGAGGCCCTTTACCATTAATAGCTCTGTAGCTGTCTTTTATTAGGAAGAGCTAAGCATGTTCTTCTCTGTAATCTCTGTAGATTATTTTATGCTTTGTATGCAAAACAGCAACGGAACCTATTAAAGATATCTTGGCATTAACTCTACATTCTAAGCTACAGAATAGCCATCTGAAGCTTTCTTCACAGTATAACTGAAAGGTTGATTTATCTTTCTCCCAAGGTTACAAACTAAAACCATCCAGAGCAATGTATTCAGTCTAATTTATGTTCTTCACATACTGTTCCTGCCTGATACCAGAGTACAGGCACAACCTGCAATTCAAATGTACTCCAGCCCAGGGTCCTCTAAGAGCACATACATACCTCTGTGTAAAAAAGCCCATCTTTAACCAAAGCAAACAACCTAGCTTCTTCACATTGCCATTTTCACTTTTTCTACATTTACCTAGAAAAGTTCCTCCCTCTTCCTAAACCTCCAAGTGGAGCAGCTTTCCGGGAAAAGAAAAAGGTGCTCCAATAACCCTTGCAGACTTCTCCACTCCACATATCCAACAGCAGCCTCCAGGTTGCCAGCAGCACACTTTGGCTGAGGTCAAGGAGCAGAGCAATGCAGCAATATGGACCGCTGCTGTCACAACAACTGCAGGTGAATCCTTACACCCAGTTTATGGGACCCTGGGAGGAGAAGAAGGAAGGAAGCACTTCCCTCCCTTCACGTGCCATCATATCCTGGTTTTTCACAGAGCGGGATCCTGAGGCACATCATGGAAGATACTTGCCGTGCAGATTAGACAAGGCATGAGAATATCAAAGCAAGCCGGTGAAGCTAGAAGAGAAGGATTTCACAAGGAAAGCATGTTCTCTTAGGAAACACAGGCCAAATTTTATCCTTGCAGAAAATAACAGTATGTAACTCAGCATTTTAGAAAGCTAATGAGTGAAAGCCAGGGAGGTGATGTTGTGGTTGACCAATTAGCAACTCAGAGTCATCAATGCTCCAGTAAACTGATCTATTTCTACTGCAACCCACCTCAGGGCTTGCAGGGATTCAAGTTTTCAAAAGTTGGTTGTCTGGCAAACACATAACCCAAGATGACTGAATAGAGAGCATTTGTGAACAATTCTTCTTCTACCACTGACTTCCTGCTCATTTTCTGTCTGTCCCAGCAAACTTCAAAATCCTTCTCAGCAGAGATAGGGAACACTGACAATAAAGGCAACAAAACCTTTCAAGACAATCTTCTCTCCCCAAGGAGCAGAATCCATCTGCTGATCCAGGCAGGAGCAGTAGTCACCAGGACATATTCTCCATGACCTGTAGGGATGACCAGCCGCTGGCATTAACGTGCCCAAGGAAGATGGGAAGAAAAACAGAAGAGACCTAAGGCTAAGAGGGTCACACTATGCTATTGCAGACAATCACAGTCCCTGTGGATGTGCTTCTCCCCAGCAGCCGTGTGGCCCAGATGGCTGTGTGGGAGGATGCTGGAGGTAGAAGGAATAGCCATGGCCTGGTCTGTTCATCAAGGGAGATGGAAAGGGGCAGGGGTTCTGCAGCAGACTCTCCTCCTATAGAAGAGAAGAAAGACTTGGATGCAAGTGCAAAGCTTGGGTCTCTCAGATCCAATCCCAGGCACTGAGTCACAAAAGAGAAAGCCAAGAAGGCAGCTTAACCCATCCTTGCAGTGGGTTAAAATTTCAAGCTAGCGATATTTTTAAACTAACAAAAAGTACATGGCAGAGTAGTAGGTCCTGAGCCATACCCTGCTGCATGGTGCAGTTGGCTCTTTCCACACGGAGAGACTCTGATCATACTGATTTCTGTGTATCCTCCCAGGGTGATTATGCACCTGTATAAACATAAAGCATAAACAACAATCTGAATTTTCACTGCTGTGGACCAGTCTCCAAGATGGCCACATCTATAAGGAGCGCTAACACTGCAAAGATAGGTTCTCCAGACGTCCTAATGCGCTGCTGCAGTCCCCATGCCTAGCTATTAAGCAGGAGATGAAGGAAAAACTAAAGCACTCTGAAGCCTATTAGGATTTCAACAGAGCGAGGCCACAATCTACTCAAAGCAATGTCGCTCTTAATTAAGGTTCAGTCATGGTTCTAAAAATAAGCATAACAGACGAGGCCAATTAGAAAGAAGTCGGACCATAATGGCGTCAGCTTGATGTGTCTTTCACTGAATCTGTCTTTTTAGGCTCACAGAGCCCTTCTGGTACATTCTGGGGCAGGAGAGAGCTGGACTGAACTCTGCCCTTTCATGATTTTGGCTAAAATGAAGCAGAACTCATTAGAAAGACCTGAAGAATATGAGATACTATTTCATGTCACAGATCCTGGGCAAGAGTATCTCCTCACCTGTAAAGGAAAGGGAGCATGCCGCCCCCTCCCTCTTTATTCTCAGATTAAAACTCCCGAAATTAAAAACACACTGAAAACACCCTCATTTCAGAGCACTCATTTCATGCACAAAGAATGTGTAAATATTCTCATACCACTACACAACCTGTTAATATTTGCAATTTCTAGAGGATAACTTCCCACTCCAGGAATCCCTTTAGAGTATCTCACAGTTTTCAGCAGTCTCAGTTTTAAACAAAATAAAAAAATCTTGAGAAAAATACCCCAGCTGAGCTCAGGACTCTACCCCAGACGAGTCTGGCCTCATTTTTCTCCCCAGCCCCTTTCCCAGTGGCATAGGCAGATGTCGTGCCTGTGCATTGTTCCCAGTTGACATGTCAGACGCTATTTGTTTTTCTCCCTTTGACGTGCATCACTTGGGTTGTCTGGGTTGCATCAGACCAGGCCCTGAGTGCCACGTCAGAATGGGGAGACAGGTACTGAGCTCCCTGAAATCTCTCCGGGTTGAGAAAAGGGAGAATTTGAGACTTCTGCTCAGATTTCCTACCATTACCATAGCCAACTCTTTGGGAAAAACTCGCCATGCTACTGGAAAGAAATGCCCTGTGCAAAGGCAGAGGGGACAACCACATATGTGAATGTACAGACAGATTTTTCTACCATTCTTCTCAGCTCTGCATGCAGGAAATGGCCTGTCTCTCTTGCTCTTCTTCTCTCCCTGGCACCATAAGAAGGGACAAAAAATGGTGCGAAAAGATGAGTTTGTGCCTGCAAATGACCAAGGGCACCGCAGTGTTCATCATGCTGCCTCTTGTAAGGGACAAGAGGATGGCTGAGCATACATGAAAGTGTGAAGTGCCACAATGAAATTTGCCAGTTTGCAGGAGGCCAAAGACAGCTTGAAAGAAACGCTCTCCGCCCCAGGCTGCAGAAGGAAATGCTGGGATCGCTCAGAGGTGATGGCAGCTGTGAGCAACGGTCGCTCCTTAGTTGAACTCAGGAACAGTCAAACATTGTAATTAATGATTATTGGTCTTGCACATCACACCTCTGTGTTATCACATTTCTTTGGTAACCCCCAGCTTGTCTTATCCAAGAAAGAAGCATTTATCCATTCTCCAGGAAAGGAAACAAAGGCCTCAAGGGGTGAAGCGACTCACATAAAATCACCCAACGGCCCTACCGCAGAGTGCGGTGCTAGGAACTGGGCCGAGTGCTGCCGCTTCATTTTCCCTTTGCCCAAGCATATATCTGACAGGCGATATTTAGATTGAGGACTTTGCCCTACACGAAGAAAAGGTCCCACTGACATTCCATGACACAAACCAGACAACTGGCTTGAATAGGAACAGCGGGCTTCGGTTATTAGTGTGAGAGGTGATGTATACAAGCTTCATTCTTGTTGATTACTGAATTCAAAGACTTTGTCCTACTGGGATCTTCTGACAGCTTTCTTTTTTAAAGAAAGCACAACCAAGCAACATGATAAGTATGATTTAAACTGCAAAATAAAAAGCAATTCAGCTTTTCATGTTTTGCAAAAGCACGTGCCACCAGGATAGTCCATCCATGCCATTCACACAGGACTGCGGCTTAGAAACACAGAAGCCAAGACAAGTTCCTTCCTGATACTTAGAGCAGGCGTAGGCTAGAACAAGGAGCTGGTGAGCATTGGATTAAAGACCCTTTGCACCTACTTGCTACAGTTTTCCTGTTTCCTTCACTGGAAAAGGAGGGACATGGGAAAGAGACAGCTGACTAACTTACAGTCTTTGAGAAGGACCTTATTATTTGCTGTCTCCTCCAGGCATTCACATCGTCTCTCAGAGCACGGGCAGAAAATCTCAGCATCCAGATCCTACAGTGGCTTCCCTTGCCCATGGCTTTGTAGAAGTCACAGAGCTGCATTGATTTGTCCATATTGATGAATTAGCCCAAGGGGCTTAATTCAAATAATTTTTCCTCATTCTTCTCCAGTCAGTAAATTAGTTAAAAAGACAGAAAAACAAGCATAGCTTAGATTCTTTTGCACCCTGATATCAAACACACAGCAACTTGCAACAGGAGAGACTTAGAAACAATGGAAGGAATGTGTTTTCCTAGTCTCGTTCAGTGCTTAGGAGGAACTCGGTGACTGGCAGCAGAAATGCTGCCCTGTGAGCCTGATTATCCAAATGCAAAGTGGACAATGAGTCACGGCAGGTAACCAAGGGGATTTTCAGGGCAAATGTTTCAGACAGTAGCTGGATCCTCCTCTGAGTTACAGGGCTACAAATCATGGGCAATGCTAATAAACTCAGCACCAAAGTGGGAATGTAGAAGTGATAAATGGGAGAGAAGAAGGTCCTTTGGGTGCACGTGCTGAATGTATGTATATATGTTCATGCATGTGTGTGTATCTATTCACAAACAGCTTGCTGAAGCACCGCAAGATAAAAAGAAAAGGCAAAGAGTATCAAGGGGATTTTAATCAGGTGAACTTGTGATTTACTCCTAGCTGGGAATTCACCTTCCTACTGTTCCTGCAGGGACCGAGTACGATAGGAGGCCATCCTTGAGTATATCACTGGGACTGACACCAGTGGGGCAAGTGAAATAGCAAATCTGCAGTGGTCAAACACAATTCAAGCCACATAGCAGCTAATGAACCTATCCTCTCCCTCAGGGAAACTTTAAATCACTTTGTCAGTAGACACTTTTTTGGTGGAAGACACCCTTGCATCTGGATTTCTAGACCTAATTCTTCCCTCCTTCTCTTCTCGGGTTGCCCGTTGCCAACTGGTAGAGTTGTAGTAACAGCCTGGAGCTGCACTGGCTGGCAATACCACCCTGGCCTTGTTTATTTTGCACAGGGGAGGAAATGAGACAAGCTTCAGTGAGCAATCATTGAGCGTACACTCGAGAGAGTGAACTGCAGGCTGGTGCTGTGCTACTCCTTTCCACAGATGCTCAACTAACTGGTCCTGAGCTCCGGATTTCTCCTTTGACTGAGGACATTCATTCATCACCCCCAACCTCAGAATCCAATCGGGACTGCTGACAGGCTGTTGCCTTCATCAGCCAGGGTGAGTCTGTGGAGAGTAAACAAGCAGGGGAATTGCACCCAGTGCTAGAGCCAAAACAAAGGCTGCTGAGTCTGAAATACCCTCCCACACTCAAATTCTTATACATTAAAGCTACTTCCTGTTTCTAACCAAAGCTTCAGCCCAAGTTAAACCGAGATACGGAGACACAGCCTCCAATGCTGCCAGAAAAGTAAAGCAAAACTTTGGCTCTGCGTCCAAAGACAAATTAATCCAAGTGAAATGCTAAACTTTGAAGCTTCTTCTGTGAGGATCTGCTACTAGATCAACAGGCAACTGGGATTTACAGAGGGCATATGCTGAATAACTCGTTTCTATAGGAAACTGGTGGATGTATAGGAGATCCTTTCCCAAATTTGTTGTGGGTCACATACCTCAGGAACAGCAGAGAACCACACTCCAGTCATAGATAAATCTCTCCCTGATAAAACTAGCTTGAGGAGAGATTTCAAGCTCTAAAATCTGCTCCATCTGAGAGACAGATAATTTATGGTGCAAAACCTCATCTGGAGGAGAGCAATACAAATTTGGTGAGGCTGCACACATGAACACTGATGAAGAGCCGAGCCCTTTCTCCTGCTTTTGCAGCCCCCCAGGCTGTGCAGGCTCAGCATCCATTACTGTTTGCAGTGGCTAAAAGCTGTAGCAACTCCACGAAGGTCAGCAAGTTTGCTCCAGAAGTGCATCCTTGCTGATAAGATCAGAACGTGACTTCACATGTCACATTCCCTTCCCAGCTGCTCACTAACAGGCACCGGGCCACATTTCCTCCAGCTATAGGAAATCAGTGCAGCTTCCCAACTTCTAGTCAGTCAAGGTCTGGCCTGAATGCAACGTTGCCAACAAAAGTCTCTGCTTTGACTTGATGGTGCAAATCTCAGGAGACTGAGACACAAAAATCTATGAGGTCATCCAGATTACCATCTGACTGATCTAAGAGGCTCTTCTGAGGCCAGCAAAAGGTTTCCCTGAATAAATGCTGTAGGATTTGGTCCTAAACTGCATGGACAAAGGAGGGAAATCAGGCTCTGCCACAACACTTGCCAATCCAGAGCAATTCAGGAAACTGATTTCTGAAGACATTTAATAATTGAAAAATGCAAATAGGCACTTAACAGGGCTGTCATGAATGCCAAACTCCCACTGAAACTCAAACTCACAAGAAGCCAGGTGTTTTTGGAAAGGCAGGCACCTAAAGCTGGGAAACCACAGCAGCCTTACATTACTTCTGTGGAGATATCTTGGTGCAGCATCTCTGATGATTTTTACCACCACTGATAAAGTTTGAAGAGAAAGGATACCTCTTCCTGGACTTCTCAGTGACTCACCCTCAGACATATTGGCAGCCAAAGTGGTAACTACTTTACACCCAGCTCTATGTAAATGTTACTGACATCTGGCAATGCTGATGCTTGACTCAAAGCCCAAAAGGTGACTTAATTTCCCTGGCACCATGCTGAGTGCAAGGAAGCCCTGGGAAAAGGTGGGAGTGAGGTTAAGAAACTGTCCTGGACCTCTTCTACTGCCTGACACCACAGATGTTGGGGATTCCTGCTGCTCTGCTCCAGCATTACTGCTGCCCTCACTCCCACAAGAGGGAAGCGGAGTTTCCCAGCCACTCTCCAAGAACAGCAGCCGCAAAACACACAAGGCAGAGAGGGCCACAGACACACACATTCTCACCTGGTCTTCAGCCGTAATTTAACTCCTCCTGACCACGTGGCTTTGCTGGGCTGAAAGTCAGTGGTCACGCAGTCCGGACTGAGCGGGTTGGGAGACAGGTTGGTGCATCCTTTTACTGCATGTGTGTCCCTGTCAAAAAAGAAACCAAGCCCGTGTAAATATCAACACACAAAAACCTCAGCCCTTGTATCCTACATTTAATAAGGCAATACACAGATCCAGCGGGCAAGGCAGGGCATCAGTCTAGTTTTTTACAAGTGCAAAGAAAACGTCACAGGAAGTGGCGTGCATCCCTTTTCTTCTCCATGTTGTTCCCCAGGAATGCTGCAAGAGTGAGATTTTGCTCTCCTTTATACACAAGCGATGCTCAGCCCTTGTGAGTGCCCCTCACAACTGTTCCGGAGGAGCTGCACAATTATTGTAGCACTGCTTCTCAGCACACAGCTGAGCATCCACTGCACAAAACTAATTACCCTACATCTGCATTTTGGGACTCTAAATCTCTAAGTGTGGAGTTTAGGGGTTCCAATGTGGGATATGCCTTCTTCACATGAAACCACCTTACAAGAGCTCAGGGAACACTCTGAACGCACAAGAGAAAAGCTAAGAGAAAAGTCCACACAGTGAGAGCAAGAAAAAGAAGCCTACGCTCCCCTCCACTCATATTTCTACAAAATCAAGGAACAAATATTTACCCCGCTTCATCACAAGCACGCAGTAGTCACACAAACATCATGTAACCATCACTCCAGCTCCTTCCTTCTCCCAGGCACAGAAGAGCCTGAAACAGTCCAGTATTCCCACTTGCTCCCGTTTTTAGCACTGAAACGCGGGAGAGATTTGAAATTTCTGCTTGCTCAAGGAACCCCCACGCTGAAGAAAAGCGTGGCTGAAAGGACCCCCTCCGTGCCTCCCCCGGCCCGCAGCAGGCCCTGGCCCGAGGTGCGCTGTAATTGCCTCTTGTTGTGTGCTTAGCGCGCTGCAGGCTGAGCGCACATGCCGGCATCTGGGGCTTTGGATAGCTGAGATGGCTTGGATGCCATTCCGGTGAGAGGCCAGCCGTCTTTGTGTCCGGCTCGGTCCTCCCCCACGCTCCCTCCCCAAGCCCCCACGTGCCAGGCAGGAATGTTAAGCCTCACATTGCGGATGAGATATAGCAGGGAAGCGCAGCAGCACTTTCACCTAGATTAGGGAAAGCGACTGGTCCGGAACGGCCTTTTTGCTTGCCCTGCTTATCTTCATCCAAATTTTATCCCAAATCCTGCCTCAGCTGGCTTTTCTTTCCGTGTGCCAAATCCCATTGCGCTTTGTCTCTGCCACCCCTCTCCTCTGAGAACATCAAACCTCTCATGACAGCAGAAAGACCCCTCTCCCTACTCCTGTACCAGCCTTGCTATATACCAGGAGCACAACCTCCCTTACTGCAGCCCTGTGAAGTGCCAGCACCACTGACTGCTCCAATTCTCTTTGCTTTCCAAGTTTACCATGAAAAATTACTAATTTTTGGAGTAGAGACAGAGATAAGACAGAAGGCCAGCTACAGACGAGGGTCTGAAAACTGGTACATAAAGGATTTGTATATACAAATAGGTATAGAATTTTGTGAGCAAAATATATTTACAGCTGTAGTGTTTAGAGGACAAAGTCCTCTGTTTAAGGCTTTGTATGGAAACACTGGAGAGATGGCCCCAGCCACAAAGAGCTGCATTTCTGCCCCTACAACACTGGCCCTGAGAGATTTCTGTGACAAGGGGCCCCACAAAGCCCCTGGGAGCATTTAAGCACAGCTCAAATTTGTGGCAAGGCTGCTGTGTATCATGCTGAAGCCTAATGAGGTGTCTCGCCGACAGCATCGTGGCAGGATCCCATTAGAGGGGAAGGGATCTCAGCAGAGGCACTTGTCTTAACTCCAGGGCAAATCCTGACCTCCCTGCTCAGGCCTCATTTCCCACACAGGCAACCACCACCCCTTATACCTCTGTTTTGCTAATGCGGCCATGAAGGGAAGATACAGTTTACCTGCAGATCCTTCACAGGCAGTGCCAGGCTGGGGTGACACGACCTTAGTCTGAAACCCAGAACAGGCACTGGGCTGTGACCATTCCTCACTGATTCAGGGTAACCCTTGAATGAATCTAACCTGGTTGGTGAGTCACTACTAGGGGCTGATCCAGCAGCCTTACTTGCAGAAGTGCCAATGCCTGTGGCTCCTATTGATTCTGAGGGGCAGTGCAGGTGCTGAGACCTTAGGAGAAGGTATTTGGATGTCCCAAAGTGCTGCCAACTGCCACGGTTCTATAACCTTCACCAAAACACTTACAAGTCAAAGCGAATTGTCTTCAAGACAATTCTCAGAGTGCTGTATCAACCTGTTCAAAAGCAGATACTGACACAGTAGAAGACGACCTTTGCCACGTTCATAGGAGATGCCTCGGATCAGCAATGACCTTTCCTAACACAGCTCTGGCAGTACTCAGATGTAACCTCCCCATTATTTTCCTGAATAGCAGACTTTGGCTGTACCCCTGCAGTGAGGAAAGCTGCTCACATCCTCTCTTGGGTCAGCTATCTCCGACGTAGCCAGTAACAATATTTAGAACTGGGAAATTGCCCCCGTGCCAAATACGTTAAAAAGAGTAATAAGTAGCCTGAGAAACTGCTGTTAAGGAATAAGTGCCTACAGCCTCCGAGTCGCCACAGCCTACTGATCTTTCATCACTTAGGGTCTTTTTTTTAAAAAAAAAAAAAAAAACAAAACAACAGTTTTCTTAACACATGAAGAAAGCAAGAGACAGCACAGACTCCAGACTCAGCTGCAAGCAGAGCTTTCTGAGTAAGTCACTTCCAAGCATTCCCATATGGATCCACACAGACCCGACTCTCACAATCAGCAGCTAAAAGGAGCAGGAGGGTAAGCAGCTTGGGTGTTCCCCCTTGCACAGTGAGAAGGCCGTGCTTGCCAGCCTGCATAACTTTGGGGTTTACCTCGCAGAGACAAAGAAACGTTAATTAGTGTCTGCATGTGCTCTGGGGCTGTTGTTTAGGGGTAAGAAGGAAATGCAATGGGTTTTTTCCCGAGCCTCTTAAAAAACGATAATTACTGAGCTCTGTGTGGAACGGCAGGCTCAATAAGACATTGAAAACTAATCAGCCAGTCTATAAATAACACCATTAATCAAGCCCAGTGGGGAACACATGAGATGAGGATCCTTCCACTAGTGAAGCACACACACATCAGGGATGGAGCACAGCAGCTCTTCAGCGGCAGCCACTGCCGGGGCTTTGTCAGAGAGGACGATGCCCATTTAGGGGTGCCTCCAGTGAGAGCAGAACTGGCTGAGTAGGGAAAATACCCGAGGCCAGCATCAGGGCTGCAGTTCCAGAGGTGGAGACATCTCCCCCCCGAAACAGGACCCACAAACCCAGCACTTTTCCTCCCCTTGCAGCTTTCTGCCTCACATTCAGTCAAGTGACCTGACTGCTTACCCCAGAAGATATTTTAAGACATTTCTAAATCATTTGCTAAGTCAGCTCAGTCTAATGACCAGGAGCATGCTAATCTCTATAAAGATACTTCTTCAACTGTAGCATGGAAAAAGTCACCCTAGTGCAAAGCGATTGAGGGCCTACCTTGTGTCTTGGCTGTCTCCACTCACGCCTGCTCCTTAGAGAGACCGTTCTAAAGCTCAAGCTGCCCCTGGGATGGGACAACACAGCGTGATGATGGTTCTGCATCAGCACCCAGCCCGCTGGGATGCTCTTTTAGGTTGGGGCTGCATTTTATTTCGGGATGTTGTAAAGTGCCTCCTCACAATTGCATAGCTAAAAAGTATCCCTGGCAAGGAGTGGCCTGCAGTTGTTCTTTTTGTTATCATGTTGTTTCTAAAGCTCGCAAATGGGAGACAGGAAACCTAGCACATTCTATTTAAAACTCCTTTACCTCCCACCTGAGGCTGGCAGCTGCCTCTGAAATCTTTCCTTTTTTGCAAAGTTCATGTTTAACTAGGAATTGTTATTTATACTCGCTGCTTCCATTGTGCCTTTTGGTATTTAATACCACACATGTTAATGAATAGCTGTACGAAGACACTGATCAGCTTTTCCCTCATCTAAAAATATGGCCTGTTAGGGGTTTTTTTTCTTGATATTTGCTTGACAAACAGGAAAAGAATACAGTGCTACAGATTTAAGCCTTTTTCAAAGAAATGCCTGCTCCTCAGAAGTATTACTGCCCCACAGCTTGGTTGCTTCTGTCTTGTACAGAGCACACCAGCCACCAGAGGAAAGAGGCAGCACCTCTTGACCCATGCAATAATATCTTCTCTGCACAACCAGCAATGCCTTTTCTGAAACAGACATCATCAAAACTTTCCCTGTTTTTCACTACCCTCTTCGGAGCTCTACAAGAAAACATGGGTGGCCATATTTCATATTAATCAACTCCTACAAGATTGGTTTGCACGTTGCTGTCATCCAATGTCTCATGTCCTCCCCAGGCCGTCACAACCTCCGCAGAACTCATTCACAGTTTTAGGGAGATCCTTTGCTTCTGACCATAGATGACTCTGACCTCCTCTGGCCACCTTATCTGCCTCCTGCACTGACCTCCCATTACCTGCATACTTGAAACGTTTCAGACCATTTATCTTAACGTTTTGGGCTCTTGGCTCTTCTTTCTCACTTTCTTTGGTCTTCCTTATCCTTATTTATAGTCTCCACATTCCAGTACAGACTGGGTTCCTAAATCAAGCCTAGACTGTAAGTGGGATGCATGCCTCTGCCCAGCAGATCCCCCAACAATTACGTCTGAAGCAGCTGACCAATTTCAGCCAGGCTCTGCAGAGATATTATTCTCAATGAATTAAGCTCTGTGTTTCATAAAAATAACTCCCTGAGTAATGGAAGTAGCCTAAATCATTGTTCTCATTGAGGTGAGAGCTCAGCTCTCCTGGCTACAATTCTTGGAGAGAGGTTTTACCCAGGGAAGCCATTACAAAACCAAACTTCTGAAGTTTTGTCTGCACATAGCATTTGTTCTCCAGCATATCAGCCTTATATTTCATCTCTTGTCACTACCATCCTGTACTCTACTTTTCTGCTTAGCTGGCTGTAGTTACAGCTATGAGTCCGGGATATGGCTGAGATCATCCATAACCAGCACCTGGAAGTACGTTTAAAAACAAAGTTGGTTTTTTTTAAAAGGGATCATAATAGGTATTCTTCTAAAGGTTCCACCTCTTGAAGTCATGATTACTTATTTTAAACTAACACCAGGTTTGCTGCCACAGAAATAGAAGACTTAAGGCCCAGAGGATCAAATCCCCAAATGTTAATAGGTTTAGTAATTTTTAATGTCTCATTACTTCTAAGCCTAATGTTATTCCTAGAAAAGAGGATGGAGTGTGAATTCTGATCTGTAAATCATTTGGGATCAACAGGAATGTTTATAACCACTATTGGAATTAAAAGCATCCCTAGAAAAATAACCGCTCATACGCTGACACTTCTGAAACTGAGATTAAAGCAAGGAGCTTCCCTTCCAAGTGTTATGGTGATTTTGTTACAGCATTCTTTGTCTTAAATCAGTACATGAAGCAACCCTCCTTCACTACAGAAATGCCCAGCAGCACAGCACAGACACAAAAATAAGGAGAAGTAGCAACAAAGTAGAACTCAGCTCTGACAGCCCTGCAAGAAGGGAGATGAAGGAGTTAAGTCTGCAGTTTTATCCTTAAAGCACCCTGAGTTACACAATGTCACAGGGCATCCTGAGATCCCCGGCTCAGCCAAGTGACATAAGGAGAGCTCGGCAGCTTCACCTCTGGCTATCCTCATCCTGCAGGCTACAGGCAAGCTCTCAGCAGCTGATGAGCTGGAATTACATCTCCTTGTGAATGAAAACACCGCCTCTATTACAGTTCCCCATCTCTTGGCAAACAGAAAGCCCGCTCCGTGCTGTTAAGCAGAGGGCTCCTCCAGACAGAGCTGCAGAACAGGAGAGAGACCAGACTCATCTTGGGCACCAACCTTGCACTCGCCAGTCAACGTGCTGCTTTGCAGGTCCTCCTGCTCTGCCTGAAGTGAAAAGACTGGATTGCTTATTTATTTCTTATTTTGTTACCTCCTGTGGCTGATCCAGAAATAGCCCATAATCCACGTATCTGTCACACTCACAGAATCTCCTTTGGCTGAAGTGGAAGTGCCCTGTGTGTCAGAGCACTAAGGCCCGGGTCTTTTCCTGGACAGAGCACATATGGATCTTAGCTGATAGCGCAGCATCTGCACAGGTTTGTTAGTCTGTGCTCATGGAACCCCCAAGCCAGGCAAAGAGCCAGGATGAGCTGGAGACAGGTGGGCAAAATTATTTTTCTTCATCAGAAAAATTCTCATAAATTGAACTGAAACTTCTCTTTGGAAGGCATGCAGTTTGGACTAAACCTTTTGTCAGGAAAAGTCTCTCAATTCCTGGTAAAATCTCCAGCCTACCACTTCGGACACTCACCTGAGATGGGTAAGAGCCAGGTTCAAATCCACAGTCTAATGAGGCAGATAAGGATTCAAATCTGTTTCACAGACACCTCAAAATGCTTCAGGTTCCACCTGTGAAAACCCCTGGAAGGACTTTTCCATCCTAACGCAAAGCAAGATGGGTTTTTAAATCTCAATAAGGCTCATCAAGCACATGAATCTTGGGACCAAATTAGGTATTCTTCCCAGAGTTCTGAAGCAAAAATCCACGTTTCAGGTAGAAACAATAATATTGATACCTTGGATTCAGATGGTAAGAAACCACACATCCCAAACCCATTTCGAGTAATGCTGGCTGCTGCTTCTAAGAAACAAGACTATTTAATACAAATCTTTTTTTATACCTCACAGGCATATCCATGCTGATATCTGTTAAGACAGGATTAGTAGAGCTGACCTTTGTGCCATAAGCCAACCACCAAAAGGGAAAAGAATTTTTCCAGGAATAGGGCTTGTGTCTAAATGCACAGTCCATTGCTTGAAGGCAAATCAAAGAGCTAAGAAATCATGGAGCTGTCTTGGGATGGCAAATTTTAGACAGATACATCTCACATTCAATCAACCACCACTTTCAATCTAGTGGCTCCTACGTGGTCATGCCAAGCACACTGTAATTCAGGGCAAAGAAACAGGCTGAGAAATCACTTGGAATTAATTCAGGCTCTCAGCTTTCCTTCTAGGAGGGCTCTTCACTTCTGCGACACCAACTTAAACAACTTCAATAAGCACTGACCTTCTGGTCCACTGAGAAAAAAAAACAGAGAAAAACAAGCTGCAGTTTGTGCAATACCATCTCATCCCCCTTGTCCAGTGTTTTTCTGGCTTTCCCTTTTCTCTGATATTGGACGGGTTTTATTTGACCTGACCTCAATCCCACAATCTGGCTGCACTGTGTTTGCATAGACCCACACAAACAAGCTGCTTCGGCACCCTACCTGTTTGCAAGCAGAGATTTGAAAGTAGTATTCGCATTCATTTGGGTTCCTCACTTCATTTGGTATTGGCCAAGGGATCTTTGAGAAAATGAACTCCCTCTTTGTCTGTGAGAGAGACCTAATCCTCGTTTTGCCCTGGAGGATTACTGGGTACTTAGAAAGGCACTCACATGCACATTTTTGGTTTGTGCCAGCTGCATTTGGGTCCACAATATGTAGCGCTTGCTTTGGTCTTTAGGTTTGACAATAGGCATTCCACTGCACCCAGAACTCGACCCCAGAGACTGCCACCCTTTTAAAGACACCCTAAATCACCTCTTTCTGAAATGTGGGCCTTCCCCTGCTTTGCATGAGTAGTTCACCCTCAGACAGCGTGTGTGAATTCAGCGCACAGGCAGGCAGCTGGGCACACAGCCCTCAAGACCAGAGTCTTTTCTTCTGCTGCCCAGCCGGCGGCTGGAGTGCACGGTACCCTGTGTGGCCCTGCCAAAAAGACCTGGACCCTAGCTGGAAGGAAGAACCTCTAAGGGCTGAGAAATTAGCTTTTATCCCTAGTCAATTCCTGGCTTTTTGTAAGAGAAGTTTATGGTTATACTCAATCATAGTTCCCTGGTTGTGCAAGAGTACCACCCAGAGAGCCTGCCTCTTCAGGCACTGAAGCCCACCATTCCTGCATTGTACGCATTGATATATAATAAAAGGCCATTCCTTTTATTATAGGAATAATAATTCCAAATGCCCAGTGCCACGGCACCAACTCTGTGTGTACCTGAGCTTTTACTGCAGTGCACAAGGTGGGTTTGTTTTAGGGGATGATTTTGCTCTACCCATCAAGCTCAGAAGCCTCTGCAGACTACTGGTGCTCCTGCACGGATGACGTGCTCTGTGCAGCTCTGGCCCAAAGCTTTTGGATCATGGCTTAATTCTGTAAAGTAGCAATTCAGGATGTAGTTAAATGGAAGTAAAGGACCCCCATCTTCAGTTGGTGTTAGCTAGTATCAACTTAAGCATTGCTCTGCCGGCTCAGGGGAGATCTCACCTTCTCAGGAGGTGAGACTTGAGAGGTTACAACTGTCTTGGTCTGTCAAATGGTACCACCACAAAAAAGTGGAGTGGAGTGCAATCCACTCTGCACTCCAACTCTACATGTAAATGAAATCCTTTCCAGCACCTTGTATACAGAGTTTTCACTCCCTTAGAAAACAGGTCCGCCAACTTACTGTGTCAAAGTAAAAACACAGAAACAACACTTTGAATTCTATTCTACCCCAAGACTAACAGGACTAGCTATAGACTTGTTCCTGACTATTATTGAATGTCTCTTGAGTTTTTTCAGAGACACCAAGTCACACCAGCCTTTGGGAATACTGTGTGTGATTTGCTTGTGGAATCAGAGCATCATCCCTCTTCATGAGCTGTTCAGAACCAAGAGGACACAAAGAACAATCTTTCAGACTTGGCTGTAAAAGAATGGGATCAGCTCTCTCTGAGGTACAGAGGTACTCCAATCTGTTAGTCAGCTGTCCCCAAAATGGAGATGATGTACTGCAGAGTTCATGCAAGCAGAAGGATCATTAACACATCTGTCCCTTTAATGACCACGACTACCGCAAACGGGTAAAACAATAACATTATCTTTACAGGTTGTGGGATATCCCAACGCTGAGTCATACTGATCAAAAGTCATTCTGTATAAATTACATCATTTAACTTTCCTTACATAGCACTAAACAAAGCACAACCTGGCTCTAAAGGACAAGTGTAAATGAAAAATAAAATAAAGTTCAGCTCCTACAAAGAAAGGCAGTCATGAGAAGGAAGCAAAAAGCAAAAGTCATACTCTCATAAAATAAGGACTGTTTTCCATTTTAGGATTAAATGATTGCATGGGAAAAGACTACAAGCCCTCTATGCTGAAAAAATAGTTATGTTCACAGAGAAAGATTCAATAAGCAGAAGATATTTTCCCAGAATTACTCTTTTACACTCACCCTTCAAAACAGTCATATTTTCCAGATATGAAAGGGCTGTCCTAGGGAGGGATCTGAATGTCGGGCAAGATGTGTCCCACCTGGGACATGGCCACGGGGCGCAGACCCAGACCTGAAGGCAAGACTAACCCACTCCGGGAACCTTTTCCAACAGCACATAGGAGCTGGGGCCAGACTCGATCTGCTGGTGCAGTGGTTTGCATGAGCGCTTCCTAATATGTTAAAGGCAAAACAAACTAGGTCAGTTCAGACCAACAATTTAAATGGTTTAAAGCTAAAGATTAAGGGAGTGCTTACATGAACTGTTCCAGTGGCAGATGGATGAGATCTCTGGCACTGATGAGCAAGCGAGGGCATTAATCTCTTCCGCCAGCACAGCTGGATCTCCCTTCCTGGTTTGTACACATGTTGCACTTTAGGGAACATGTCCTGAAATTTTTACCCTCGCAGCTCTCATTTGAAAACACGGATGTTACTGAAGTGCTGGTATAGTAGCTCAGCTGTTTTTTGAAAAACTGGTCTCAGTGGCTGATACTGAGCAAGTGACAACCTGAAGATCAATTCAGAGGGGGCCTCTGAAGAAAGCCTCAAATTCAGATTTGTCACAGACACAATGGACATTCAACATCAAGAATCAACTTGAGTCTGCAGCTGAGCTGTCTCTCTGCTCTCTAACCTGATTATTTTGCAGTGTTTCCTGGTATGGCAGCTTTTAATTGCAGTGAGTTGAGGGGTGGAGTGCATTTTACAAGCCTAAATCACCTTTCTGGATGTAGCAATGCTTAAGCCCCAGAATATGAGCTACTCTTACGAGCTGCTTCCCCATCCCACTCACCCACCTCTTCCTGGACAAATTCCCGAATCCTTTACTCAACACAGCATCCATTTACTTCCTCAGAACTTCAGCAGGAGATTTGCTCAAGTGTGCTCCTTACTGAGTACAGACCAAGTAAGGAGATAAGGATTTGGCCAACTGCTTTAAAAAACACAATCTCTGCAGCACCTGTACATCATTTTGCACAGAGTTCAGAGACCTGTAGCTCTCAGGAAATGTAGTATAGAAAAGCAAAGAGACAAATATGGTTACTACACAACTCAGCTGTGCCCGGTAGTTGGCCATCCATCCCTGAGACAAGGAATGCTATCACTGACACATCACACCTCTTCTGCACCATGTTAACTGGACAGGTCCAGAATGGGTCCAGGGAGGGCACAAAAATAGCCTGACAACAGCAGAAAGACTTGAGTTTTTCATGTACATACAGAGTCCACACAGTGTGGTATAAGCACAGAACAAACAAAAGCCTGCTGAATACAGCAGAGTTGGAACAGAGTCTGGCTATCCACCTTCTTGCATTTTTATTAATAAAGAATACGAGTTTGCTGTGGTTACTGTCCCACTATAACAGTGCTATCACAGCTTCTTCATAACTTCAGCCATAAATGCAGCTATAAATCAATGCACCCATGGAAGTGAAGCCATTCAAGTCACATGAGTGCACCCAAGCAAAGGCTTTGCCCTCTGAGCATTTTGTGAGTCTTTGACTTTTGATGAGAGTGCCCAAGGTGAGATACAGAAATGCTGGCTGCTAAGCTAAAGAAAAAAATAGTATCTGTTTGTCACTCAAATTACTTTTAGCATCTGTCAGTCTGGCAGAAATGAGAGCTATCTGACAAGAGTTTGGAACTACCCATCAAGCTCAGCCATGACAAGACACTGCAGCCATGACAAGACACATCAGATGAGAGAGAAACCCTTAGCTCCTCTCCCTTGGTGCTGTGCATCAGTGCATCTCCACTGTGCTCACACAAACCACCTCAAAGGAGGAACTGGCCTTCCCAACTCTGCTCCATCCCAGCAGCCATGGAAGCCCCAGCACCTGCGGCTCCTCCTGTTGGAAGAGGGCTGGCCACCTACCCTTGCCTTGTGAAGCCAGCTGGAGTGGGGGACAGTGGAGGGCTGGCCACCTCAAGCCCTCTGCTGGCTGTGCAAGAAAGGCAGCCCCGCTGCTCCACCAAACATTCCGGCCACCAGCACTGAGGGGCACGCTCAGGGGACATGCACAAAGCAGCTAATTTTAAAAAAGAAGTGGGAGGGAGGTGAAGAATAGGGAGGACTGTAAGTGACAATAAAGCAATTATTCCAGTTTCAGCAGGCTGGGGAAGCATTGTAAGGGTGGAAAAGACAAGTGGGCTCAAGTCTCATGATTAGCACCAAACAGAGATGGATGAGAAAGTAATACCGGAGCCACAAAAACCTTCGCAGTTGCCGGCAGCCAAGTCTCAGGCCCTGGTGGGACACCGGCTGTCTTCACACAGCATAGCTAAGTAAAAAGTTAACTCGTCTCTGTCTACATAATGAAGTCATATACAGCCTACAGTAGAAACAAAATTAGTAACATCATCACTGATATGTGAACAACTGCTAAGAGCAAAGAAGTCATGAACATTTTTCTTTCAGTCACAGGACTGGGGAACGTGGAAATTTCAAGCCATTCAGGACTAAGCTCTATTGTTACACAGCATAAATAGAACCTCTGCCTCCCTCCTCTCCTGCTGAAAAGCCACTCCAAGCATCTCTCCTGTACACAGCCCTATGTGTGGGAGCTCTTCTATACTCCCTGACAACAGGAAAATGCTTCCCCATCACCTTGTCTACCTTGTTTTGGTTGGACAATCCTGAGTCCAGATCCAAATCATTCCTTGGGCTCAAAGCAAGATCTGAAGCTGGGACTTTGGGTGTTGTACTGCGTGTACTGCAGGGCAGGGCTGTATTAGCACCCATGGAGGCTGGGGGAAGCTCACACAGCTGGATGAGCTCAGGGTCTTCCCCAGCGGTGCTGCTCTTGAGTATCAATGGGACAAAATACCTCCAGGAATAGTTCAGAGAAATGACACTACAGGTCAGCATATGGCTTTGATTTCCAGGGAAATGTCTCGAATCCTGCTGGGTTCCAGTGCTACTCTGTTGGTAAAGACCCTTTCACGACTTTTGGGAAACCCCAAAAAAACCCACTTAGCATAAATGCCAATCAGCTTTTAACGGGACTTTCCTCACAAGTCACTTAAGACACATCTTAAAAATCAATCCCAAAACACTCTGTTTGAAACAGTCTGAACTGCTTTTCCTTAGAGTAGGTCCAAGCACACTAAGAAAGCACAGAGTAGATGACCACCCACTGCAGTACCAACTGGCAGTGATCTGAGGTCTTCCGCAGCTAAGCAGGCGGCCTTTTACAAGTTAAGGAAAGAGCTCACAAAAACCATTGTTATTCCCCAGAGTGAACACCAGACACTCCCAAAGGATGCCGCATCTTTGTTAGGGAGATGCATCCGTAGTCAGAGTCTGGAAATCTCTGCTCTGCATGTCCAGAGGAAAAAGAGGGGCAATACACACCCCCAATCTCAGCCTCTCCTCATACACAGGACATGCTGCGACTATCCTCATTAAAAAAAAACCCCACAACTCTCCAAAATTAAGTTGTGGTGGAGTCAGTCCCAAATGCAAATTGTCATTTGAGTCAGAAGTGCCAAACTTTTTCACAGAGTGAAGCGCAAACTTAAATCCTATTAAGCAACCATCAGTGTCAATATTTATTCCTCACAAATCAGGGACAAGTAGTCTAATAAATGGTGTCAGACTGAGCCTGGTGAAATGGAAGAGGAAGGGGATAGCCTTGGGGAAAGGACATGACATTAATCAGCACCACCCCTGCAAAACCCTTGACAGAAACAAGGTAGTAAACTCATTAGCCACTTAGAAACTAAGCTTCTTTTTCGCCTTGCACAGTGATAGCCCACAGTGTCAAGACTGAAGGCTTGGCAACCTTCATAACAAAGCCACCAGGCCCAATAAAACCTTTTCCTTTCAATCTGCCTCTCAACACACACCTCTCTGCTCCAGAGAGGCTTTGCTGGCTTAACTGTTCTCTTCCCCGATGCAAGGCAGCACCATCCTGAGGTCTGAACTACACTACATTAAGCTCTCAACACAGAGTAAGCCAGTTCCCAGGTAAAAGATGTGTCTACACAGAAAGGCAAACAAAAAGCATGATGATTTCACAAGGCAAACTCCTCGACTGCAAGAGCCACTTCAAATATTGCAGCTTCTCCTTCTCCCCATGGATCATTCCTGCCCCTGGGTGGTGGTGTACACCATCTCACTGGGTGCTAACAGCACCATGTGTGCAGCCACACCGCAAATAATCAGGGAAGGGAACCAGCCCAGCTTAACTTCTGCCAGATGACTGTGCTGAAGACGCTGGTGCCAGAGCCCAGAAAGAGACCCGGCTTTCCTCTGCATCATTGTCATGAAAAGGAGTTCACTTTGGCTGAAACACAATGACGGTGTCAGGTCTTTTGACTGATGTAGCTCAGTAAAGATATTTGGATTTACATTTTCCCCCCACTAGAGAGACAGGAGAGATTTTGGTTTTGTTTGTATGCTGCTCCTAGGACTTCTTTTCCCCCTGCTTTTTCTTGTTTCTCTTTAAAATGCTTGCTACCCTATTCCTCATCTCTGGACCCGGGATCTAACAATCCTCCTGGAACAGCCAGGACCAATACTTACCTCTAACAGACAAAATGTTGGGAAATCCACCTAAAAAGAACTTGTGACCTATGTAATACGGTTTCCTTCTCCCTGCTTACATGGGAAAACACACTATTAAGACAAACACACTCCAGGCTTGATATTTCCAACAGGGCTGTTGCTTAGTTTTTAGAGCTATGCCTTACAGATTTGTGCTCATCTATCCAGGGAAACTTAAGCTGCCATTACACAATTAGGATGCAGCCATCTTGCATGGGGGGCCCTGTCCCCACTATAACTGTGCTGTGCACCAGCCATCAGTTATCATCACATTCTTTACTTAAATTAGTTTGAAATGGAGTCTGTCTCCAGCCTGGAGCCTGCTTGTAACTGCAGAGGAATCTGTGCCCTCCATAACACACGAGATGGGATCAGGTCACTGCTGGAGAGCACTTGGCCTAGATATTTTTATTGTCTGGCTGAATACTTTTCTTTAACGATGTTTTAAGTGCTGAAAGAATAGTAAAGATGAGATTAAAAAAAGAAAAAAAAAAAAAAAAGAAAATCCATAGGAACTGTGTCCTTTCAACTTTTAGATATTTCTCAAATCTTTGGCCCTGATGCCAGGGTGCTGAAGTCACAACATGATGAAATCTAATCCGGGTGAAGTGGACTGGTTTCATCTCCATCATATTCCTCTTTGAAAGGCACAAATTTACCCTTCTGATCCTTCTCCCTACCACTAGCACTGAGCCGATACAGCAATTTGGCTCTACTACATCAGAAAAAGCCACCCAACCTTCTTCATTCAAGAACAACTGGTGACTGAAACTCTTCATGTTTATTTAAGCCCAAAGGACAGTGACACTAATTCAAGCACTGGTACAACCAGAATGTAAAGGATTAGAGAAGTGGCTCTCATTTGAATACAAGCAAGTGTGCATCACTTCATGGTTAGCCAAACTTTTCATATTAAACTTGATACCAACTCCCCTAACTCGTTACTTTCAAACATACATAGTCTTTTCTTATGTGTCTCTTCTTTCCACTTGGGTATCACAAAGTTTTAGATATTTATATCCTCTTGCAACTTTGGGTTCTTTGGAGTGAATCACCTATTTTCAACACAGCACTTGCCAAAAATAAGGGAAATACTCGCAAAGATGGTGTGCAAATTGATAGTTTGCATCCTTCTCGGTCTCCTCCGCAGGACAGATGACCCTCAGGGAATATCCCTGTTTCATCCACGAGAGAGAGTCAGTGACCATGACAGGAGAAGGGTGAGCCACCCTCTGCTTGATTGCCACTGTCAAAGTGAGAGACAGTGCTGTCCCAGAGGCTGTCAGACAGGGTGGCTGAGACAGCAAGAGGTTGTGAAATCCTACTTTTGGAGTGGAGTCAGGGCTTGTCTAAAACTGGCATAAGAATTAGGGAAACACTGCCATTGTCTTTCCTCTGGTTTACAGGAGTTTAGCTGAGCTCTAGGTATTGTTCATTCAAGGCAATACGCTTTATCCCCACTGTGCAGCTTGCTTGTATGCCCGGTGATATAAAGGTAGTCTTTGTGTGGCGAGACTCAAGCCCAACTGCACTCTTACAGGAATCCAGAGCATAAATAAGCTTCCACTTGGGGACATTCATGAATAAGCATTTGTAACAGGCAATTAGTACTTAATTTCAAATGTGTGACCTGTCACAGATTTGGGGCTAGGTCTGCAGCTAGCAAAAATCGGCTTAATTCCATTTCTATACAGATAACAGATTTTCCTTCCCAGCTACTCAAGCATCTGAAACACTGATATTATACCCAGTGTGGCTACAGTGGGCCTGATCCTGCTGACCCACATCCATTAAAGCAAATGTGCCACCGTGAGCACCAAGAACTCATTGCGATAGTTCTGCTGCAACCTATGCTAAGAGTCAAGCTAATCTACTCCAGGTTTAAAATTGAGTGTGTGTTGTATCAGGGCCCTCAAAACCTTCAGCCTTCGCCCCTTCTCCTACACTCATAGACTCCAGAAGCAGTGGTGCTACAGTCTTCCTCTGGATGTCCAAAGGCCAGACACTGAGCCATTGTTACCAAAAACCCAGTGCCGGCCATAACTCTTTGCCTAAGCAAATGTTAGCCAAGGTAGAAATTCTGGTGGGAATTACGCAGGACTAGGAAAGGGTGGCATTATAAAATACCCTGTTTGATGTCATATCCTGCTTATTTATTTACATATACCGCCAATGAGGTGAGGAAGCCCAGGAACGGACCAGGCTCCACGATGCCAGATGCTCTGCAAACACTGCGGTGATGATTGCTCACCCAGAGGCCTTACCATTAAAGCAGGGTCCTCCCTAACTAAACAAACACAGGAAGGATGTCTTCCCCATCACTGCAGTTAGTTCCCTCAGCACCCTTCTCGAGTCCATCTGCTCACTGATGCTGATTGCATCCTACTGCAAGGTGCACAGCTTTTCTCCCATTGCTGCCAAGAGCAAGGCCACTACGCAGAGGGAGGAGGGCTCTAGATCACACCGCTTTTCTTCTTATAAAAACTCCAGTGTCTGTTTGTTTGCCATCTTCTGAACACAAAGATATTTGACAAGGCTTTTGGCTGCTGCAGAATCACAGCTTGCCTATCTCCCAGCGGAAAAACTCCCACCTGCCACGGTAGCAGCCCTCTGCAGAGTGATGCCAAGGAAGCTGGAGCTGCCTGTGTATGTAGTCATTGGCTTCTCAGCAATGTTTTATATCTAAGCTTCTGGCTTGCTGAGCTCTGGAAGAAAAGCCTCCATAATTATTAAATGGCAGCCAGAACTTTTCCACAAAAATTGCAGTTATCCCTATTTCAGTCAAACTGAACTTCCTGCTCCGAGTTAAGAACCACAGGTGCCAAGTACCATTCCATATGGGCCAACAAGCTCTCAATCCTCTAATCCCCCATATTAAGGACCTGCAGGAGCACTCCTCTCTCTCACCAGTGTGGGCTGGCCTGGACTTCACCTCTCTTAGTCAAAGGAGTTTTAGGGCATTGAATTTAACGCTAGCATTGTTGCTGCTAGAGTCAAGGAGCTCCTAGCAGTACTAGGTGCTCAACAAGCACCTAGCAGCACTTCAGTCAAGCCTCCACTGCTGAGAAAATACACTGGTCCGCTGAGATTCACCTCACTGCTTGCTGGGCAAAAGAGCAAAAAATGATCGAGATTTGCTTCAATGGGTGCTGTTAATGTCACCTAATGGGGAGGGAGCACTGAAGGGATAGGAAAAGTAAGGCTGGGTATAGTCAAAAGAATATGCAGAGATCAGTCTTAAAAAAGCATTATAGCAGGGAATGAGAAAAACACATCTCTGGACGTTCTAGTCAGAAGCAGAGGAGAAAACTGGAATGAAGGCAAATGAGGTCTGTGGGTCACATTCCTCTCAAATTTACAAAGCAAGATGCTGGCTGATACTGTTACACTTGAATATAATTCTGTTCTTAGCCATTTTAAGGAGTCTGTGGGTCATTGCAACCAGGTGACAAAATTTCTCCCCTTCTGTCCCAGGATCTCATTGCAAGGTGCACGCCAGCAGAACTACCTCCAAGCACTGCATTACTTACTAAAACATGCAACTGCTGCCAGCGCGCACAAACGAGAAACCTCCTGCTGTTTGGATGCCCAGCGATTTCCTCCAGAGAAAGTGCTGTAAAGGGACCCTTCAAACACCGCAGCCCTCACCCAGCTGCAGCACGGGCAGTTGAAAGATGTGGTCCTAGAGGTGTTCGTGCCATCACGGCCAAAAACCGGGTTTTAAATCACACCTGGAAAAACCCTCTGAGTAATGAGGTTTCACACGTGGTCCGAGGGAAGCACAGCACGGCGGGATCTGATCCTACACCCTTTCCCTCTCTGCTCCAAAATCACCAAACGAGAAGATAGCACCTGGAACGGGAGTGGGGGGCCGACCCCAGCCGCCCTCCCCCGAGAGGCTCCGCGGGTGCCAGCCGGGCTCCGGGACCGCCGCCCTTTGTTAGCCCGCCCTTCCCTGCCCTTGCAGCGAGACAGCGGCCCCTTCCCGCACCCCAGGCG
>VZRU01003855.1:109035-185485 GCA_013398155.1 Pedionomus torquatus | reverse complement strand
GAAAGGCACTGTCCCAGCACCCCTTAAATGAGAGGCTGTGGGGATGCACTGGGTCTCTGATGGCACCCTGATCCCGCACCACCACAACCCTGCGGTCCTCGACAGCAAGTCCCACCAACCATGTTAATGCAGGGGTGGCCTCAACCGCATCTACCGTCACCTTCTAGGTTTGTATCATACACGGCATTTAATCAGCAAATGAACTGTTGTGTCTCGTGAGGGAAGATGACAGGCAGAGACAAGATAAATAAGCCCTTCTAATTTTTTGTGTTTGCCCTGAATAACCGCAACCCCCCCTGTCAAGCAGTGGAATGATTTCTGTTACACACAGGGGAAGGAGTTAAAGTTTAAAGCAGGAATTTGTACGTCTAATGCCCGGTTCTTGGCTGGTGTAAAACAAGAGCAGTGCTACTGCTTAGCCAAGTGGGTTTACCTCTAGGAATTAAAGTGGCCAGACTGTGCCATGGAAATCTTCCTGCCTGAAGACTGCAGGATTTCACTCTCCCGTTCCCAGTGATGACAGATTTTGAAGGTGAAATGAAATCGGTTTCGGATTTCCCTCCCTGTCACTTCCTATCTACCTTCCTGCCCTGCCAATGTCCCACATTTTCCTTTCCCTTCTAGCCCTGTATCCTCCTTTAGGACTCCTGGCTTTTTGTCTGGTAGCTATTTCTCCCCAAGAGGTTTCTCCACGTTCACCCTGGTTCTTAGCTTTTGCACATGGATGTGAATCTGCCACTAAGGGCCTTTAACACCAGAGCCATGCAGGAGGAAGATGGCAAGTCCACGGGGGAACGTGATACCCATTCACCAAAGGAAAGAAAATACATTTTGACCCCAAAGACATGACTGAAGGAGATGCTGGGAAATCTGCTCTTCACAACACAAATATCTGGCCCATAATGGACCTTTTATCCAGGAATGTCATCCAAAAGTACCCCTTATATTATTATTATATAATAATCTTATTTTAAAGAGGGACAGATTAATATTTTATAGAGGGAGGAAAAGGGATGTGGCCTTAATTTGAGTGGGAAAGGATCTCACTCCCCAATTGTGCTCTTGACAACAAAGAGGCACTGGCTTCCCCAAAGCTGCGCATTCACCCTCTATGAAGCTATCATAAAAGGTTACATAGATGACAGTTTTATTTCAGTTCATAAGTAACTTATTCTGTCTCAGCTTAAAATGGTTCCTGTTGGTCTTATTTGAACTAAAATATTCTACTCCCCCAAAATAATAAAAGTGGCTTAAGGGCCCTTTGCACGGGTGCATCTCTGTCAGGTTAAATTATGCTCAGCCGGTGCTACTTTTCATGCTGACATCTCTCTCTCTATCTGCTAACTCATAATCACCAGCCTAAAATGCTTAATGTTTAACAGGATGCATAAATCATAGAGCCTGTGATAAACCAGAAAGAGAGAACTAGAAGAAACACTTAAGGTGACGTTATAAAGGCAGTAAGCATTACCTACAGGTCTTAATTATGAAACCCATCATGAAGCGGCACCTTTCCCATCAGGTTAAGTACCCATGTTTTTTTCCCCCTTGTGCTGGAAAGTTCTGGTGTGCTATCACACACCTGGACACAGCCCTGGTTTGTGATGACTTTGAGCACTTTACACAGTTAGCATGACCATCCCGGTCAGACTTCTGTCAGGGGACAACAACATATTCCTCCTGTGCACGTACCTAAGGGGATGCGCCATCAAAATGGGTAAATAATTTCATCAGCTCTAAATTGCTATCTTATGACATGAAAGGTCAGGTTTGGGGAAGAGGATTAAACAGCCTGGTAGTAACAGTGAGGAAAGACTACGCAGGTGAGGCCTGCTCTCCGGTTTGCTTTCCAGGCAAGGGTCAGTTTCTGATCAGAACCAAACAGCCATCACCCAGCTGAAAACCTGACCCAAAAGCAAGCGTGGCCACTTGCTGCCAGCAGAGCTCCTGCTTGCAAATGTCAGTCAGTTAAAGGCATAGCTTTTGCCATCACTCTCTGGAGCATGATTGCTCTCTCTGGCTGGAAAAATACACAAAGTGCTGTATTTTCCCACACTAGCGTATGCAGTGTACGTCACCTCTTCCAGATCGTTCCATTAGGAGGCAGATGGACCTGCAATAATTTCCTCCACTGAATGATTCCAGATGGTTCTATTGAGATTTTAAAGACTTGAAGTGTACTTTGCATTTTGGCCAGCAACTCTGAGCGATACCAAGTGGTAAACAGTTTCTCAGAAGTTACCAGGCAATGAAACAAAGTCCTTTTTTGGGACGTAATCGTAACAGCTCATGAACATTTGTTCTTCTGTGATAAAAACAACAACAAAAAAAAATTACCACCCGTAGCATAAACCTGAGGCTCCCTGCAACCTTGGAGTATTTATTTAAGCATTATGTACTTATGATAGCACAGGTACTCACCCTGAGGCAGATGACAGGCAGCTAGTCCAAGCGGGAATTAGCTACGAGGGATCATAACAAGCACACACTGCTGACAAAAGGAAACCTTCAACACGACTTCCAGCCACACCGCCCTGGAGTGATGACCACAGCTTCCCTTCTAGACTACACAGGTGTGGGTCAGCCAAACATCCAGGCTGGGGAGCTGAGGTGCTGAAGAAAGCTCTGTGTGACGGACAGCCACATCTAGGAGGGGCTCAGTCTCCACAGCTCACCTTGTGTCTCTCCTGCATCAGCTTGACTACTTCTATTTTAGGTTAGATGGGAATATCTTTCTAAAATATACAGACCATTCTCCTGCAGGATCCAGCCAGGCTATAGGAGAATGTGCTGACACTCTGCACCATCATTGCCCTGGTGAGTGGTGGTGACAGTGTCCTAGCTAGGATGCCTCACTGGCCTCACACAGCTAAACCCATTCTGCCCACATCTAAAGCCATGCTCACATCTTGCCGGGAGATACCTGGTCCTTCCGCCAACTGCCAGCTTGGAAAATTGCACTTTGGCCTTTCTGCAATTCTCTCCTGATCCTGCTTCAACAGAAAAGTGACTTTTCCCTGTTCAGTTGGAGCAGCCCTGGATGGTGTGCTGCCCCACACATGTGTAAGAAGCTGCTGTGTCACAAGGCAGAGCAGCACGCAGGGTGAGGCCACCTCTCCAGCACAGCTCAGCTCCCACTGAACTGCCTCCATAACTTCATCCAGCAGGGACCAGGCTAAATGCCGAGCCCTTCAGTGCTTATTCTGGAAACAAAAGCCCTTCCATGCAAACAAATGAAGGAATATATATAACAAAGCATGGTATCTCAAAGGTATAATGAAACATGATTTCTTCACCAGATGACTCTTGTGACACCAGTATCAAATGATACATCCTGCAAGGAGGGGGAGGACTCAGAGCCTTGTTTTTAACATTTTTTGTGGGATTTGGTTTCTTGCTTGGTGTTTGCTTCTGATGGCAGTTTAATGCTACTTAAGCACAAGAGCAGAGGTCATACTGTCTCCCTCAACAAACTACAACCATCAATACAGTGGATTTTCCTCAGTCCTGCTGGGGTTTTCACTACCTTTGAAAACACATGTCCTCTGACTTAAAAGAATAAACTAGAGCTGGACTCTTCAGTGCCCAGGTGGCTTCCTGATGTATTTCTCCCAACTGCAGCAAGTTGCATTAAAAGCCGAATGAAATATGGCAGAGATGGATATGAGTACGTGTTCAACCGGTGTAGTGAAGACCTTACCCATCACACTGCCCCTTCCCACCTGGCAATGGTGGGAGTCAGGTTATAAGCAGGCAAGAGATTTCATTTTAGCTCTCACATCACAGTGAACAGGTAGCATCTACGCTGCTGTCATCAGCCCTGGAGCCTGACAGCTGGGTCTGCAGCAAGGGGAGACAGCCTAAGAAAAACTTGTGTACACACCACCCTGACATGCATCTGCTATGTTTGTCTTTGGGAGTAGATGAAGACGCCCTAGGGCTGTGTTTGCACCATTCTTGCAAATAATTGTTGAAAACCAGTTGCAGGAGCCACCACAACTAGAACTCTGGATGGTAAGGGGGGACCCATGGTCATGATGATTTGAGGATCAGGTTAAAGCAGCCCACTTTGTGTGACATGAATTTGTTCACTGTCAGTGACCACTCTGAAATAAAATCTAGAATTCTGGTCAGTGGATCACACAACACGAGCTGCACACCTTGTCAAATGCAGACCAGGAACATTTCTAAGGGTCACGAATGCTTTCAAGCTATTACCTGCTTCAGTTCATGTCACCGATGGACTTGATAATGGAGGCGGAAGGATAAACACAGCATGTTTCCCTAAGCTGAGTCCATTGCGTATTAGCAGGATCAATGCACATACATGGTAAGTAGGTTTCACTGCCCTAGACCTCCAAAGCACTCAAGCCCATTTTTCATTTCAATGCCATGAATCACCCCGCATACCTCCTCTTCCCCACATACGTCACCAGAGATGACAGGAGTAGCTGTGTTGTGGGGAAACAAAGGACTCAGATATTCATCTGGGAGTTTTTTCTCTTTTGCTTTTTTCTCGTCACCACAAAAAAACCCGAAACCAAAACAAACCAAAAAAACCCCAAAAACCTCAAAACCCCTTAATGAATAGAAAAGATCCAACAGGAAATAAATACTAAGGGACTTGTCAGAGGACCAACAGTATGTTAAAGAAAGATAAAAGCTAACTGGCAAAATGAGAAAGCCCAGGGATCGCAGAGAACATGAATACTGAGTGCATTTTTAGGAGGCTGTATTCACCCTGATACACATGGGCATCACAGCAACACTCAAAAGAGCTGGAGACAGTGGGAGCCAGTGCTCCTGTTCTCCACCTCCCTGGCACCAGGCTCCCTGGCGCCGGGATGCTGCGGTCAGCCTTGCTCAATGAACAGTGTGCTCCCAGGGCAGTCAATAACCGAGAAAACTTCCTTCTTCCTGCTTAAATAAAGCTGTGATGTCTCCTGAGAGACAGGGGAGAGCTGCATGCCCGCGTGCCCTGGCGATGGCACTGAAAGGGCAGCATGGAACTGGAACAGCACAGACCCCTGGATCCTGGCACTCTCCCGCCTCCCTGTCCTCTTCTTTCTTGCAACATGAGCTGCTAGACATAGAGCTGGGCTGCAGCTAGTTCACAGAAATGGAAAAAAGATCTTATTTGAAGGAATGAAAGGGCAATGTCAAACAGGCCAAAAGGAAACTGTCTTGTGCCTGTAATTTATGTCATGGGCTTGCTGGCCAAAGCAGATGCCAGGCTACAGTAAATTTGGACTGGTTTGTGCATTTGCTCGGGCAGCTGATGTGAAATGCGAGACCTGTGTCACATTTGCTGGTGGAGGAAGGGAAAGCGTAGGATGGACAAAGGAAATTAGATTTTGAAATAAGACATGGGCTGCACTGAAGAAGGATGATTTCCTTTGAGGAGTTCTTTGCAACACTGACCTACCCACAGACCATAAAGAGTGAAAGCCAGGAGGGGCTGGAGCCAGGGCTATCAATCAGAAGAGGGCAAAACTCCAGGGGAGGTTTTCAGGTTTTGCAAAATGTGCCCAAGTCGCCTTTTGATTTTGCAAACCTGAACCACAAGTTGTTCAGAGCCAGGACCGTTTGAATCCAAGCCCATAAAGCTCGGGAAAGTTTAGAGAAACTCCCCATTTTGGCTCATGCCCAATTCAAATTAACTCCTGAAAGGTGAGGAGGTGTTCAGATAAATATCAGAAACTGCTCTCTAATGAGTCAAGGCCATTTTTTCCAGTGAATAAAAGTGATTTTTCTTAGATCTCTCTTACACTGCATATCTCAGACTGAATTTAAGATAGCTGGGAAAAAAAAAAAAAAAAAAAAAAAAAAAAAAAGAAGCAAGAAAGTACAAACCCTGCAGCAATGAACAAAATCCATTATTAATTTTTCTCATGGAGACAACTCCCAAACAAAACCAGTGAAGAATCAGTTCAAGATTGAAATGAAATTGATTGCAAGAGGTTTGTAAGGAAGTTCACTGTTATGAAAAGGGGAACTGGAAAGAAATAACATATTCACATGTGCCAGCTCATGAAAGTTAATTCTTGATGTTTTTATCCAACTATCCTGTCCTCTGCACTGAATCTTTCTAGATTATGTCCGTAAGCTTTTCTCCAGTTCTTGCAGTTAGTGTGAGCACTGCTCTGTGAGTGGAGATATCCCTAAGACATAAATGATGATAATGACAATAGCATAAAGAAGACATAGAAGAACTGCTCTTAAACATATTGAGGAGAGGAGAAGGGCAGAAAATAGATGTGCATCTGCTTTTCCTCTAGCCTCTTGGAGAGGTGAAAGGGAGGCAGATAGAATGGCAGTTTTCTCTTGCTGTGAAAAACCTCCTCTTTCCTTCAGAGATACTGACAAGCAGATTTAGGGAAAAGAATTGGAGAAAAGGACATTTGTACAGTGAAGAAAAAAGGAGGAGTCTTTGAAGACCTAATTAACAGACTCTGTCCCAAGTCACTTCAGTTCAGCTGCATCACAAAAGTCTGACAGAGATCCATGGGACCACAGCAACCTGCCTAAGAGAGAGGGAGACTGTAAACAAAACCAGGCACTCCAAAAACCCACCCCCCTCCAAATTCAGGGGGCTGGGAAGGGGAGGAAGCTGCAGCTGAAGGCCTGTTTTCTTGCTCACTAATAAATTTAGTTTACAGAACCTTTTGTAGGTCCCTTTTAAGGTTGTTTGTTGATTAAAGCGGCATACAACAAACTTAGCCTTAATTTATGCTTCTTTTAACATTTCAGGCTTGGGGGGGTGCTTTTTATAGGAGTTAATGAGGCAGAATAGGTTCTTTATGGGGAAGATATTTTCTCACCAAATTAAAACCTGTATTGAAAATAAAATAATGAGATGAAGGTGGCTTTTCTTTCAGAAGTAAATAAATCTTGGAGTAGGAAACTTCTCACGCACATGGAACTATCCTTATCAGAGAGATCTGAGAACAGCAGGTTCACAAGACGTTCTCTCTTTTTCTTTTTTCTTTTTTGAATTTTACCTTTCTCCTTTTACCAAGACAGTCATAAAGCAATACTTGCTGAAAACACGCATAGAGCTCCCACGTGTAAGAGCACAGAATCACTGGGAGCTCAGCAAAAGAGAAAATGTTTCATTACCCTGCAGTACAACAGAGCCATGAAAGCCCATGGGACGGGTTCATCCCTACCATAACCACAGGGGCATCCCAGGCAAGGCAGAGAAATGGGCCACATCATGCCACCTTAGGTACCTGTGCAAGTCTTAAAGTAGCTCCTAGCAGAGTGTCATGTAAGAGAGAGTTTTCTAAATTAACACTGCCTCAAATCTACTGCATTTTTCCAGATTGGTGTAGCAGCACAAGCAAAGTAAAGTACCTGACTGGGCAGCATTGGAAACTATTGTGTGACACCAGTAATCAGCACAGGATGTTACTAATTAGGGACAAAACAGAGAGAACAAGGTCCCTATGTGATAGGAGAGCATCAACCCCGGTTCCTTTTAGCAATGGGAAAGAAAGCCTTCCTTTCATTGCAAGCTACAAGCACACTTGAGAATGATAACCCTGTTTGTCTTCACCGGAAGGGCTGACTGAATGCAGGTCTCACAGGTGTAACCACTGGTTGGTGGAGTCTTTGCCATGTATGGTGCTGTATATGTGCTTGCATTTTTGGGATATTCTGTTCTTCAATGAAATGTCAATATTTTCTCAGGAAAGAAGACTACCTTTCAGATTATTCATTACCAAAAGGCATTTGGGTTGTGGGTTAAATCATCCCTACTTTATATTTAAGAAGGGGGCTAAGCCTGTTCTAAAGTGCAAATATGGTATTTTCCCTTCCAACTTTTAAAGCCTGAAGATGAGACAGCCCTAAGCAGTCTATAGTTCCCCCTGGGATGCTGGGAGCTTTGTAGCAGTGACAGGAACACTGTTCTTATCCTCCTGCCATTGGCAGGCTGACCCAAGACAGGTAAGTCCAGAGCACCTGCAGCCTGTGGAAAGCCGTGGCAACGCCGGTTGGTTCATGCAATCAAGCAATAACTCACCTCAAATTTCAAAGCAGTTGTAAGACCCAGCACCATCACAGAAGGGTATGAATGGGACTGTTTTCATATCTTTTATGCTAACGTCTGTTAGCACAACAATGTTATCCGTTGTTATCCGCAAATGGCAGGATTTTATCCGGTGCTTGGTCTTGGTCCCTGATCATGGAAAATGTATACAAAGTATAGTCAAAGAAACTTGAGCCGACAGCCAGCCACTCCCTGTGAAACCACATACTGCAGGAATGAGAGAAGGAACTCAACAGACATCAAAAAGTCAACACCCAGGGAAATTCCAGCCTCTGGTAATGGCTCAGAAAGATCAGCCCCTGCAAATCCAAACGCTGTATGTAGCTTAGCAGCAAAGCAGCTGTGTGTGAGACAGAAATCAGCCAAGGAATGAGAACTGAAAAAAAGAAACTGTATGCTCTCCTTTCAGTCCATGAAAACATAGCAATAGTGCACTGGCATCAGCTACAGACATGCATCCACGGAGAAGCATGAAAACACTTCAGAGGGAGACGGGAAAACAAGGAAAGTATCAGCAAATCTCCACAGAGAAGTCCCCCAAGTCAGGCAGGGAGAAGATAGGGTATCGAAAGGGAACAGACTGTCTGCATTGAGCTGTGTAACGTGGCAGTGTCTAAAGAAAGATTTGCAACTCTGAGACCATACAAAGTGGCGGTGCAGGAGACATGCAGGTGAAGGAAAGATACTCTACAGGCTAAAACCACATAAGCTGGACGAAAGCATTTCAAGCACGTGGCAGTTTTGAGGGACAGGAGGGAAATTTTCTTCATGAGTTTCCCTCATGCTCACTGTACACACATCCACAAAGTGCAGTCTGAAATTCCCCAATACACTGAGCATCACCTGGAAATGTTTTCTGGGCTCTTGCACTGGAAATTATCATCTAAGTAAAGGGAAGATCCCTCTCTCGGGTGCTGTGGACATGATGCCTGATCCAAAGCTGCTGAAACAAATGGAAAACCTTATGCTGAGTACCTCTAGTTCACCTCAGTTACGGTCGCTCTAAAGAAGCAAAGTCTCTCTAAAGTTCCACAGCGCTAACAATTTCCTTTCTAATTAAGAGCTATGAACTACACTTCAAATCAGAAGGCACGAATCAATGTAACTTCTTTTTTCCTCTATTTGTGGTGATGCTGGAAGTGAAAAACCCTGCTGGGTAAAGTTCTAGTTGTCTCAGTCATGGGGGAGAGAAGCTGCACCTCACTGCAGCTACAAACCGCAATAGCTGTGCTGTGCTATGGGGCGGCCAAAACGGGCCCACAGGCTTGTGAGTTCAATCCTCCTTCTCAAATACACTCCCTTTCAGCGACAGGTTGCTTCATCTTGAAATGGGATTGTAACTATAGCTGGTAAAAAATTTACAACAGACGCTGGTTTTGTTCAATGAAATGGCTGCAGAAAACATCTACTGATTTACTTACAAGGTTAAAAATAAATTGAACTGTTTTCAGGTTCTTTGGAATTAAGTCAAAATCCTCCACATCTCCCTCTCTGATGAGTAACTTATTTTGGGGTGGGTTTTTTTTTGTTGGTTTTGTTTGTTTGTTTGTTTTAGGGTTTTTGTTTGTTTTTAAGTGGGGTTTTTATTTTGGTGTTTGTTTGTTTTGGGTTTTTTTGTCGTTTTGTTTGTTTGTTTGTTTTGTTTGGCTGGTTGGTTTAGTTTGGTTTTGATTTTTTTATTTTGGTCACTGAGTCCTCTTATCTATTTTAGACTTTGAGTCTTTTATTCACTGGGATTTTTTTTACAACACTCACGCTGTCAGTTCCTCCACCACATGTTTCAGTCACTCCTAGTTCTCTCTTCTGTGGTCCTTCTAAACCCTCTTGTCTTCAAGAAAGGATGCAGCTTTTAAAATAAAATAGGTTTCTATTTTGGGAATCAAAATTTATCATGCTATCAGCAGAGAATAAGCTGGAGCAAAATTGCTTTAAGTTTTTCCTACCTGGGTTGGTTTCACAGTGTTGAAAATTATTTAAAGAATACAGCATTTTACAATCTCCCATGTGCAAGGGAGATTGTAAACCTCAGAAAGGTTACCACACCAGCTCTGAGCTGCCACAATTCTGCTTCCAGGATAACTGCAGCTTTGGCTCTACATGCCTTGGTATCTCTCATGAAAAGGAAGTCCTAGCTTTAAGCTACCTCTTTAGAAGTGTGTTTTAAACATCGTCATAGGAATGAAGAGTCAGTATCTCAAACGAGGATGCAAACAGGTTGCTATAGGAGGAGAGAGGGTCTTGTTCTGGAGAGCAAGCAGCTGCTATTTAAATGAGAAACTGTCAAGCTGGAGGCCTGCAGTACATCCCTCTACCTTAAGTGAATATGTGTCATGTGTACAGTTCTTTTGATTAGCTTAATAGGCCAATGGATGTCACTGTTGCTCTACATAAAACAAAATGGGAAAGCAAAAAAAGATAATTAAACCAAAATATGCTTAAGGAGAGAGTTCCCAAGGGCTTACATTTAATACTCTCTAACCTGATGCATGTCAGCTGGGTTGGACAGCTTCTTCAGGGGCTTCCTAAGTGCACGTCTAACTTATCGTATTATTAACTACAGAGATAAGGTCAGGCTAATAGCTATGTGTAAAAAAGGAAGGCTATTACCAAGGCTAACAAAGATGCAGAATGGAAATCAGAGACATCCGTGCACAGACAGCTGGGGCTTGCATAGCAGGCAGGCTATCGACTTCTGCCCTACTCCACACTTCATCACTTCTTCAAACTGCAGCCTAAGTGGGAGGAAACAATGAGAAATTGCCCCAAAGGCTGACAATCAGGGTAGCTTTTTATTTAGATTTTGCATCTTGAAAACTTACAGTACACACTTCCTTGTAACATTTCTGTGGCCAGAAGATCAAACTGCACAGCATCTCTGGGATTAAACAACAGATACAAGGTCACGTTTCCCAAAACATCCAGCAACTTGGCTGCTCACAATTTTACCAGCTCCTGTTTAATTTGTGCTTGTGTCTGAAAACTAGGACTTGGTCATTCGAATCTGAAGCAGCCGTTAGGACACTTTGAAAAATTTCGCTCATGACTGAATGAGTATTGCCTTTGAGGCTTATCTAAAGGCAGATTTTTCCAAGCAGTTGTAAGTCTCACAGTTCCTCCCATTTTACCACTTCATTTGCAACCTCGGCAAAACCTCACCATTTGTTGGCAAGAAGCATTTGTTGATTAGTTTACTAGGAAGGATTCACACTTGTGCAGGATGATGCTCACTGCTAGGAGAAACTAGGTCACCAAGAGGCTATTTTGGTGATTGCCAGAGATGCAGCTGCCTAATTTCTAGGTCACTGGTCACTTCTACTTTAATGGCTTTATAAAGGTTTAAGAAACAAATGGAGATTTGCTTGCATTCTTATGTGCAAGTCATTTAATGAAAGACAGCTTTCAGTTGATTCTTGTTGCTTCAATGAAGGATAATTTACACTGAATTACTGACAAAGCTCAGGGAAAACAGTAGAGAAACACAGAGGCACCAGGGCACAAAAAAAGAAGTCTCATCCTTCTGCATTTTCCCTTATAACATCTTCAGGGTAAGGAAAGATACAAGTCTACAAACAGTCCCATCAAACACCACATGCAACCTCCAACTCTTTTAAGTCATAGTTGCTTGTTTAGGGCAGTCACAGAGCAAGCTGCCCACAAAAACCTACCTCTAAAGCAAAAGGTGGGTAGCAAAACTACCTCTTATAAACCCCCTGTGACTCCATGGCCTGTCCTGCTGATGAAAACTTCTGAAATGTTAACCTATCTAGTATTGCCATCTTCTCAAGTGCATCACAACCTCTGTGGGCTCAGCTTCATATTTATTATACACACCGTGTCATGTTCCACATGTAACATGCCCTCTTAGTTTGCTCTGCCTAAGAACTGTTCTCCTTTGCAAGCATATTCTTGCTGCTGCCATCTCTTCCACCCTCTCCATCAAACTCACTAAGAAGTGTGTGATCTAACTTAAGAGCAAGCAAGGAGCACTGACTCTTATCACCTAGTAATTTGCAATTAAAAACAGCTTGCACAACTCCAATATAAGCTCATGATGATAAGGTCTCCACCCCTTGTGTAGCTTTTAGTAGGATCCCAGCACATTGACCACCAGGCCTGAGGAGTCATCATGAAGTCACCCAAATATAGACACAAAGGTCTTGAATGGTGTGAGAGAAGACAAAGACTTCAAAAGGTATCAGGAGTGTGAAGTTTCTGATTCAGACCTAATTCTGTCAAAATGTGGGCGCTGTGATCTCAATTGCCCCATGTACACATGGACCCTATCTCTGTGACAAGGGCTCAAGTCAACTGACATTTGTTTCCTGAAAGGAAGAATATTATTTAATCAACAGGGAAAGTGCCTGAGGCTTATCCGAATTTAGGTCTGGATGCCAAAATACACCTGGGATCTTTCAAAGTCTTGTTAAGAAGAGTAATTAAATTTCTTTCACATGCTGTTTCACAATTAACCACTCTGCAAACCAATAAAACCAAAAAAGGAACCTCAACTGCCAATAATTTAGCAATGGGAGTACAGTGCACAGTTAGGCTATGAAACTGAATACGCCAAAGCTAGCAAAGGTAGATCCAGACCTGCAAATTTTCATCACCAGGTTTGTAAGCCACATACATTTTTACAAGAAATAGATGGTCCATTTGCCACTGGCCAACTGCACAGAACTACATCTGGTCGGCTCTCCAGCAATGAACTTGGCCTGAGACATTTTCAAGATGCCGTTGAAGTTAATTCACTTGTTCTGCTGTGAGATTCTTTAGGAAAGTCTTCCTGCTCTGCCTCAGAATAGGCTGAGCTCATTTAAGTCTCTCCCGAGAGCAGGAATCCTGTGGATTGCCTATTTGAAATAAACAGGAACAAGCCTGTGGTAAAGTCTGTGTCATGCACTTCTGGTAGATACTGTTTATGCCCACTCTGAGGACACAGAAGGATGACTCTGCTCTACCCTGTCATTATTCCCCAGAGAGACATCTTACCAATTACTTCTTGACATGAGAACTACACTTACCATATGTATAAAGGCACACTTAAATTAACCTTTATTTTTTTAACTTTCAAAAAACCTCCAGACGAAAATTTTAAGCCCCTACTTTCCCTTCTACAGTTTGATAAAGTTTTGCTTCCCTTGTATGGATCAAGTCACTATCTTCAAGTCAACAGGTCTAAAAAACTATCCCATGCTTATGAATACAATGTCATGTATAAATCATGTGGTTACACATTATTGCTGAAACTACAGAGAATGGAATTCGTTCAGTTACTTCTCCAGACTGAGGGATGGAGAATTTGGCAGGTGCCAAATGTCACTTGCAATATGTACATATAAGGGTTTGTTTATGCTCCTAATTAGGTCGGCATTACTTGGTGAAGCCTGGCTTGAAGCCTTTCTTCCCACCAGTGCTGTCCCAGGTGGAACAACAAGGCACGGCTGGAAACAATTTCTTTCTGTTCTTCCTAGGCATCCCGTGGGACAGCTGTCCCCATGCTCTGAGCACTGTGCAGGTATGCTGCATTACATGTTTGCCACTGAGCAACATCCTTCCCAGGCTGTTTCATCCACAGGTGGGAGATGTGAGCTCAAAACTGCCAAAGGAAAATAATAAGGATGTGGCTAACAGCCTGCAAAAAAAAAGGAGAAAGGCCAAGGCTTAGTTCAGTGGAAGGAAACTGCTTCCTTTAGCATCAGTCTCTAAGGAGCAATTAGCAGGTCTTGCCACTTGGTGCTTGTGGATTTTTTTCCAGATATTTTGCAATGGCACTTTCAGAACCTTCCCTGCCATTTCTCATCTCTGTTATTCAGCCTGGTCTGACAGCTTTGATAGAGGCCCTCTGCTACAGCCGCCCAGGCCACTCAACATCGCAACAGTAACGCTGTGATACCATGATGTCAGTTGTCCCGTGCTGTCATGCAATTAAAGTCTTATTAACTTCCATCGCTAAAAGAAATTGTGGTTTGTTTACATTGGAAGAGACCAAGCAGAGGAATTTGCACTTAACACTTAAAGTAAACAACAAAAGAGAAACACTTGAATCTCCAAGCCGTAGAGAATGAGTTAGTCTAGAGTTGGGTAAAACACCTAAAATCTTAGACATGTAAATAAAAATGCCTAGATTTAAGTATGCCTAAATAGCAATTCATTGATTTCCTTGGCACTGTCATAGATATTAAGTATTTCTGAAAATTCATGCCAATTATATTTTAATTCCCAAACACTTGTACCTCAGGAAAAGTAATCACTTCAACAGTGATGTCTTCAGGAATCACATAGTAATTCAAGACTGTGTGACAACAGAACACTGAAAGAGTGACCCGCTTAACAGCTGATCAGCAGCCACGGAAAATGAGCCTGTGCCCTCAATCTCAAGAAGAGAGACTGCAGGAGAGAGTCCTACAAAACATCTCAGTGTGATGAGTAACATGCAGGGTAATATGCAATCCAAGTGAACACGGGACTCGTCTGAATGACATGATGCCCACCCGCGATCAAGCTCCCAATGTCATATGATGCTATTCTGATCAACCCATCATCATCTATAACAATACATTCAACAACAGAAACATACATTCTCCCAATGTGGAGAGCATATAGAGCCTTTGCATAGATGGAGCAGGAGACAAATGAAGAAAGCAAAACAGCCCATTGACAGCACCATTCACAGGTTGCTGCTAGTGGGCCTGGGCTAGGCTGGGACTGCTTCCCAGAAAATGCCTTTTCCTAGGAACAGTTGTTGCATCAGCATAAGGTTCATGCTTATTAGAAAAAGAAAACAACACAAAACAGAATGAGAGGGGACAGCAACATTCAGCGTCCCAGCTCACCATGTCTCTTGAGTTTCCAGTCCCTCATGAAGCGAGACAGACAAACCAAATAGCACTGAACCACCTTCCGTTGTCACCAAAGGGAGCAAAAGTTTTATGATAAGATGAGGAAGCCACAGCAAAAGGCCTGCCAAGGAATGCTTCGCAAAAGATCTGGTGTGCCCAAGTGGGGTGTAAAATGCCAAATCAACTGTAAAAATTGCACATGCTCATCAAACCCGCAGGGTCTGGGGTACGCACCGTCGTGATGCAGTCCAAAAGGCAAGGATCTTCTTAAGTGCATGCAGGTTTGACTGCATCGTGAGCTCTGCCGGGAGGCTGTTCTCAGTGAGGAGGGTAAAGTACCTTCACCATCAGCGCTGCAGGTTGTGATGGGGAAGGCGAGGCAGCGCATGGGAAGGCAGGCCAGGGGCAGGAAAGGAGAAGGAGCCAGCCTTGCTCACCCTTTTAACAAGCAGGCAGTAATAATGACAGAGCTCCACTCACCAGCAGTCAGACAGCCATGGCTTGTTGTATGCTCACATTGCAGTAATTGCCATTGCTGCAGGCACTGAGCTGATGAGACGAGTAAATGAGAGCAAGGTGACTGAAACAGGGAAGGAAAAGCAGATGGGATGCGAGAGAGAGAGAGAAGTTAACTTTTTTGTTACCCCTTAGAAAAGCACTGCCACCCACTATGAAACCAATGGCAGGCCCCCGTGTTTCAGTGATCCTGAGCTGTCAATATTCAATCAGACCAGTGCTGCCTCACAGACTTGCACAAAGGAGTGATGATTTATCCCAGCCCCATAGTGAGCCTGAAATGTTCTTATAAATAACTACAAAAGCTCCTATTCCAGTTTCACAGCAGAGTCTCGGCTCCTCGGGAAATGATAATAAAAAGAAGCAATAGCAGCAGTTCTCACATCTTCCCGGGTTTTGATCAGTTAACATCTGTGATCTCTAATACTCATTAAGGGAGATTGGAAAGAAATTTTACTGCCAGTTTCACAACCACACCTACAGGTGCTCTCAACCCAGCCCTTACGTTGGGAACTAAAGGCCACGGTTGGGTAATAGCCTGGTCTTTCTTGGCTCAGATACTGCCTCTTCAGATACTGCCTCTTCTCCTCTAGCAATGAGAACCAGTCCTGGGAAAGTCCTTTGCCTCCCTGTATGGAGTGATACTGCGGGGCTGAAAACTGGGGAAAAGCTGTTGTCAGACGGGTCCCTCTCCTTCTTGCTGCTGCTTCTCACCTTCCCCAGGGGGAAAGAAAAGGAGATGAAAAAGGCAGGGAAAGGTCTGATGAATAAGGGAATCCCAAAACAAATGACAGAGAAACCACAGAGGGGAAAAAAAACCCACCAAACAAACCACAGAAAGGCAGAAAAGGGAATCCTTATGAGAAAAGGGTGCCTTGCTGAATCATGCATGATAAACTTTCTGTGTTTATTTTGTGCCACCCAATCAAATGAAATCAATATTTTTCTTGTACAAAATACTAGAAAACATTTATGAAAAGGATTTAGTTCCTTATTATATTCTGAAATATAATGGCTTGGTTAGGTTCATTAAGTACCTATCCACATTAAATTAAGATTTTCCTGTAAGATAAGGAAATTTTTGCCCCACTGTCCCTGTTTCAGATCCTGAAGAGAGCAGATTTTTTTTAACTTGTGATACAGACAGAAAAGCTGAAGCACTGCTAAATTTATAGATAAAGATTTTTAGAAAGCGGGTGCCTAAATTAATTGCCTAAGTTTCAAAACTACAGAGCAGTTTGCAGGCCTCACAGACTTGAGTCCTGTCAGCCATTCACACTGTTTTGGAAATGAAGAAAAAAGATAAGGATCCCTTTTGATTGAAAACTTGCCCTGTAGCTCAGAGCTGGATGGGAAACAGGGCGGAGCAAAATGAAGGCACATTACAGGCTCAGTGTGGGATCTCGCTGTAGTCCATCAGTTTACTGTAACCCACTGTGCTTGTTCTGGGAAAATGTGCTAATTTTCCCAATTGAGCTCTGCCCTGCCCTCTTGCTGCCTTGGTAAAGTGAGTGTTTGCTAAATTTATGGTTATTTTCCCTTCCCCATGCAAGGGGTCTCTGTCTTCTCACTGTATCAGTAACAGGAGATCAGTCTACCTTGAGCTTCATTAACGATGTGCTGAAATTCAACATGTTTTCTTTAAAAAGCACACAAGCAGCAGGGCAGCACTCTCCTTTGATCTTCAACCTGCTCGCGCTGCCTCCTGCTCTGATACTGAACTCCTCCGCACCTCCCAAAGAACATGCCACCATAAAACAGGAGGACCAGAAGCAAGGAAAGTACCAATAATCTCACTCCAAAAACAACATATCTGCTCAACGTCTCTAATTACAGACAGCCAGGACAGATTCACAAGCCTTATGCTGGAGACAGGAATGTTTTTAATTACATTTGGTTACTAGACTGCCAGGGAGCCAATTGCTCTTCCAAAGCATCCAAGTACGGTTCCTCCCTCCTCATCGTATATATCTCTGAAGCTCCTAATGCTGAAAGCAGCTACACCCTGGATTAAAGATCACTGTGGATGCCAACAGTGGCCTTGCTAATACTTCACAACAGGATGGCTTGCTAGATGGGCAAACACTGTGGGCATTAAAAGATTTTGCCTTAGAATATGACTTGATTGGGTTAACATCATCTGTCCATGCACTCATGAGGTCCCACAAGGGTTCCCTGTAACACTGTAATTAAACATTAGGACATGACAGGGCAGAAATGGCAGGGTATTCACTCACATCTCCTATCTCAAGATTCAAACCTTGTAAACAGTATTCCTGACAAGGAAGTGAAATGTCCTCTAATTCTTGCTCCATGGTCAGAATTTGCAAACTTCCATAAAATGTGGGAGGCAAAGCAGGACCTGTTTCTGTTACTGGCTTCAGTTCAGCTAAGCGGGCAGGGTGATGCTAATAATGGACATTTCTGAGCACATGCCATTCTTCAAACTCCATCAAGCCACTTACATTATAGTAGAGAAACCCTTATGAAGTCAAGTAAGAAGCAGTTGCAAAGGTAACCATGATGCTGAAAATAAAGCGTGGGTCTTGATACACATGACATGACAAGGAAATGCACTGTGTCACTCCAAGGAGTTCAATAAAGCCAGTTAACAGCAATTGAAACAAAAGCACTCCAACCATGGGAAGGCTGCAGAACAATTTAAGGCAATGTAAACTTCCTTCTATTGCAACATAAAAGCTGCATTTAGCTTCTTAATCTGAACTATTCTGCCTGCAGAAAACATGGTCAGGCTCCGATTCAGATACTTCTCATGGCAAGAAGAAGAGACCATGATCTCTTGTAAATGCTGTGACATCTCTTTTTCAGAAGTATATCCTACTCACGCAAATATATCAGTGGTGCTTTTATCAGGATTTTACATCCAGCTGAAACCTTTCTATTGCTCAATGGACAAACCATGGTTTATTATAAATGTTGATAGCATTTGAACTACCTGACCAAACAGAAGACACAAATTGTCCAGAAACTCTAGCTAGCTATGAAAGAAAGCTGAGTTAATTAAAAAACTTTCAGCCACCCCCTTACTTTTACTCCTAAAGCAAAAGGATTTGGAATACAGGGCAGATCACTGCCTGCAGACTGACAGCCAGCAGGTCTTGGGTGATGCGCTTCTTCCAGCTGGGCGTAAGTCCCTCAGAAACACTTCCCACCTTGGTCACTTGGTTTTCACATACTCACTGCAGAAACAGCTCCTCTTGGAGGATTTCACCAAAGACACTGACACAATGGCTTCATAAATGGAGAACTTTGAAGGAAACTCAAATTATGCAACTTGTGATGGTTGAGAACCTCCCTAATTCTAAAGAAAGGTCATATTTATAACACAACTTTTCAGTTATCCTGCAAGCAAAGTAGTTTACTCTTGCTCAGCACTCCTTAGGATCCTTGTGTAGGTAAGTCTCATTTCTAATGGTGATGCAGCACAGAACCAGAGCGTGATCTTTCTTATCAACCTCCTCCAACACCTTGTCACCCTGAACAGGGAAAGAACTACCAGCTTCTACTTTTGAACCCTAATTTGGAAGGGCCCTTGAAGCTGGCAGTGGCTGTTAAGTATACCCCTACATTCTGTCCACGTGCTTAATTCACAGCATGATCTGAAGTACACTGTAAGAAGACTCACACACAGGCTTGGTGTGACAGAGAGGCTTACGAGCTTCCTTGAATGCAGGTGGCTGAGGTGTCTGACTGAAAAGGACAACAACCCAATTTTGTACAGGAATCCACCCAGCAAACTGGGTTTGGCAGCCTCACAAATCATACCCAGAGGGAAAATGGTATTTTTCCTTCTATGAGAAAACCAAATGTTTGCTGAGTGGACCCAAAGGTTCCCATCTAACATTCTACCTCCTTCCACCAGTGGCACAGTAAAATCTCCATTCTTTGGAGGCAAAATGACTTCTGAAAGGAGGGCATCTCAGTGGCAAGTAACTTGGTACTTCTAAAGATCAAAATCAGCGTTTTCTTTAGTCACTAGATCTCACATAAATCTTTCTCCTGCAGAACTGTCTACCTGGATGATGTATTTTGTTTAAAACAGCGATATTGATAGATCTCTGCAAGTTCCTTCTCCTCTTGGAGAGCTTTAATAATGAAACATGAAGCTGCACAACATCACATCAAGTTAAGTTCATCACAAGTTCATTGGTTATCACAGTGTATAACTCCTGCCAATATTTCTTTGGTGGCTTTCTTCAGTCTGCCTTACCACCATTGGGATGAAATTTGTGCAGGAAAAGGTTCCAAGTTACTTGTCACAGTCAAGGTTTTTTATGTTTAAAGCTAGTTCAAGGAAAAGTGAAGGCAACTTGGCATTCATCACTTCCAAGACGTAACACAAGAAAGCACTTGTACTTCTGTTAATCTGAAGTGCATGCCTAAAAGCTTTGCTTAAAGCAGGACCATGATTCCTTCTGCAAGTATTCATACATAACTGAGGTTGCATGAAAACCTTGTCTGTTAATTTGGCATAATATTAGCCTTAAACCTTCATGTTTCCTGATGGTAGAGATGCTGCGGAATGACCTTCTGCCACACTAGCAGGAGCAGCCAAAGTGCTGGTAAGGTTCAGGAAAGGCAAAGTCAGTGTGTACGATGGGCATCTGGCTGCTAAATGATCCTGTTCCAAAGTTTTCATGTTTCTAAGAGGAAATGAAGTTTCAAGTTAAAAACTAAATGCTTTGTTTTGAGCAGAAAATGATTATTATTTTCATGAAGAAAGCCACCCAGCTGCTCTCATAATACTCAAAAATAAAGCCACACCATCCTGTGAAGATTGCTGATCAGTTACCAGGTTTGGTCAGGCAACACCTCTCATGATGGCCTACCTCTTGTCTCCAGGCAGCTAAACTGTGGTGAAATGTGTCATAAAGTCCAGGCTTCTGAGGAGACTGGAAAAGCAAGCCATCTAAAATGAGATATTTTGAGTTTTAGTCTTCAAAATTCCACATCATCTTTGATTTTTTTTCTTCCAAAAGGGTTGAGGAGACAGTTTTCACTAGGTCGGTCATAGAGATCCAGACATGGTGTCTTGTTTTGATGACTGGGTTCTGGGCTGCCAGACCCACCAATGCGAGTTTCCTGTTGGGAAAACAGGAAACAGCCCATGCTGGGGCTGGGAGCAGAAATACAGCGTGTTGTGACTGAAGCCAAGAAATTGGTGCCAGCAGAAGATGCTTCTGCACAAGAAATCTAGTAAAAAAACAGATAAAATGATNAGGGAAAGAACTACCAGCTTCTACTTTTGAACCCTAATTTGGAAGGGCCCTTGAAGCTGGCAGTGGCTGTTAAGTATACCCCTACATTCTGTCCACGTGCTTAATTCACAGCATGATCTGAAGTACACTGTAAGAAGACTCACACACAGGCTTGGTGTGACAGAGAGGCTTACGAGCTTCCTTGAATGCAGGTGGCTGAGGTGTCTGACTGAAAAGGACAACAACCCAATTTTGTACAGGAATCCACCCAGCAAACTGGGTTTGGCAGCCTCACAAATCATACACAGAGGGAAAATGGTATTTTTCCTTCTATGAGAAAACCAAATGTTTGCTGAGTGGACCCAAAGGTTCCCATCTAACATTCTACCTCCTTCCACCAGTGGCACAGTAAAATCTCCATTCTTTGGAGGCAAAATGACTTCTGAAAGGAGGGCATCTCAGTGGCAAGTAACTTGGTACTTCTAAAGATCAAAATCAGCGTTTTCTTTAGTCACTAGATCTCACATAAATCTTTCTCCTGCAGAACTGTCTACCTGGATGATGTATTTTGTTTAAAACAGCGATATTGATAGATCTCTGCAAGTTCCTTCTCCTCTTGGAGAGCTTTAATAATGAAACATGAAGCTGCACAACATCACATCAAGTTAAGTTCATCACAAGTTCATTGGTTATCACAGTGTATAACTCCTGCCAATATTTCTTTGGTGGCTTTCTTCGGTCTGCCTTACCACCATTGGGATGAAATTTGTGCAGGAAAAGGTTCCAAGTTACTTGTCACAGTCAAGGTTTTTTATGTTTAAAGCTAGTTCAAGGAAAAGTGAAGGCAACTTGGCATTCATCACTTCCAAGACGTAACACAAGAAAGCACTTGTACTTCTGTTAATCTGAAGTGCATGCCTAAAAGCTTTGCTTAAAGCAGGACCATGATTCCTTCTGCAAGTATTCATACATAACTGAGGTTGCATGAAAACCTTGTCTGTTAATTTGGCATAATATTAGCCTTAAACCTTCATGTTTCCTGATGGTAGAGATGCTGCGGAATGACCTTCTGCCACACTAGCAGGAGCAGCCAAAGTGCTGGTAAGGTTCAGGAAAGGCAAAGTCAGTGTGTACGATGGGCATCTGGCTGCTAAATGATCCTGTTCCAAAGTTTTCATGTTTCTAAGAGGAAATGAAGTTTCAAGTTAAAAACTAAATGCTTTGTTTTGAGCAGAAAATGATTATTATTTTCATGAAGAAAGCCACCCAGCTGCTCTCATAATACTCAAAAATAAAGCCACACCATCCTGTGAAGATTGCTGATCAGTTACCAGGTTTGGTCAGGCAACACCTCTCATGATGGCCTACCTCTTCTCTCCAGGCAGCTAAACTGTGGTGAAATGTGTGACACAACATCCCATCATAAAGTCCAGGCTTCTGAGGAGACTGGAAAAGCAAGCCATCTAAAATGAGATATTTTGAGTTTTAGTCTTCAAAATTCCACATCATCTTTGATTTTTTTTCTTCCAAAAGGGTTGAGGAGACAGTTTTCACTAGGTCGGTCATAGAGATCCAGACATGGTGTCTTGTTTTGATGACTGGGTTCTGGGCTGCCAGACCCACCAATGCGAGTTTCCTGTTGGGAAAACAGGAAACAGCCCATGCTGGGGCTGGGAGCAGAAATACAGCGTGTTGTGACTGAAGCCAAGAAATTGGTGCCAGCAGAAGATGCTTCTGCACAAGAAATCTAGTAAAAAAACAGATAAAATGATGGGAGAGTATCTGGAATGGCCTGGATCTCTCTTTGCAAAGGCCAGATATTCAAGGTATTCCCTAGTATATGTATTGAATATATATATGCAATTATTTCCTTAATACTCCAGAATAAATGAGAACGGAATCAGACTCCAAAGTAATTGGTTGAGAACTATTAGTGAACTTTCTCTGTAAGTCTCTGTAAAGCCCTGAGCCACCCATCATGCATACAGTATCAATTTTAAGGGGATAAATAATGCAGAGAGAAGAAAAAAACCCAACCATGCCATCAACCCACAACATTCCAGAGCTATTTACTGGGCAGTGTTTTTTTGTCACTTTATAGGGTTTTTAACAGTCTTAAACACTGTTCTGCTTGATGCATTAGTTTGGTCTCCAGTGAATAACTGGAGGTTTTTACAAGTCTAGCAAACACTCCACTATTATATTATTCTAACCCAAGATGTAATAGTAGTGATCTGTGACAGTTTGATAGTTGCTATATATACAAAGCTGAGGCTTGGATTTTTTTCCTTGCCTCCTTTTTATTTTGGTGAGCGACAGCCAATCTTGTACCATGCTGATTTGTTCTGCTGATGTGTCTCCTCTCCAGTGTGTCAGCTGTATTTTTCAGCATCTGCTAAAAAACTAATCAAAACAATCCTGCAGCGTAAAAGGTGCAGGCAGCGACTTTCTGACACTTTTCAGGAATTGCCATCACTGGGAATTCTCATGCCCCACCACCCACCCTGAGTAACCTTCATAACAAAACAGGGCTGAATGCCTTCAGAAATGATTCAGGTCAGAGCAAATGTTGCTCATGTTTTATCACCCGGGAAACTCAGAAACTTTCCAAGAATGAAGTTATGGGAGCTGGGCAAGCCAGGGAGCCCTAATGTACTGTCTCTTGCAGACAACAAGGCCTCAGTGTCAAAGCAACAAGACCAAGGGCAAAGAGAGTGGAGAAGAAAGCACCCTGAGAACCTGCAGGACACTGGTTCCAAACAGGTGGCTGACTACTAAAGAAAGAGACACAGAGAGAACAAGCAGCAAGACACAGGCATGAATGGAATATATTTTACAGCCTGGCATGAGGAATTTAAGGAATTAGAACTGTTCTTTTTTGTTTCCCAGCTTAGCTGAAATATTCAGGCTTTAATTATCACTCGTCTCATTGATGGAACATAAATCCCCAAGAATCCCCTTCTGGGGCACTCTGCAGTCTTTGCCTTACCTGACACCCAGAAAGAATTTGATTTTGTGCCTGACATTGCTGTCAGCAAATAAGAGAAACTGCTGTTAGAGGTTTTAGCCTCCTTTGTTGATCTTGGCTTGCGCAGTTTGAGGACTTCAGGCAGATTGGCATTACACAAAAAAGTCCAGTGTGCTTTTGCCCCAAATTCCAGGGTGCTACTCTGTGACAGGAGTGCCGGTGGCCACCTCTCTCCCTTCCTCCAGCACATGGCCTCTCTCTCCAAGGGCTTGATCCTGCAAGACTGTGCATGCTGTCCCCACGCCAGCACAGGGGTAATCCAGATCACTTCAGTGGAACTACTCACATTCTTAAAGCTGATCATGATCTTAAAAGCTTTGCTGGATCAAACCAGAATATTTGGCAGTGTGTGGAACCAAGTCACTTGGGAACCACTTATTTTGGTAAGCCTTCCTATCAGGTCTGCTGATCACCTTCCCAGTAGCAGCGCATGCAAAAGGCATTTCTGAAATTATTTCCCTGCACTTTGCATTGCACTATAAACTCCTGATTGTGGGCAACATGGCCTGTCGCTTGAGCAGCCCAACAAACATCCCCAGTGAGTGACAAAAGCAACGAACTTATGAGTGGAGCCATTTCCAAACTCTCAGACAGGTCAGAGCCAGACTAAAGTGTAAATCATGCATTTTTGGCTTGCCTTTAACTATACTAGTATACTATAGTTTAACGTAACTAGTACTGATACTTGGGAGTAAAGTGACTCAAGCAAATTTCATGACCTCCAGGCCTGGTTCACCTGGTTCACCAAACCCATGGGGACTTATCATGAAGGGCATTTTGCAGGTCTGAGCCCAGGGTGAGTATTAACATCTTCAAGACTCTTTAACTCAGGTTTTAAGGAAAATTTCCCTCTAATAATTCACCTTTGTTTCTGTTATAGCCCAAATGGGTTTAAAGACAATGTCAGGTGAAAGATCTGCAGGGAGTTAAAGCCCCTATTGTCTGTCAGCCTGACTTTAATCCCCCAGTGATGCAGAATGTGTTTTGGTCTTTGCTCTGGAGCTCTTGGTATTCTAATCACATTGCATGAGCTGTATTCTGCCCCATTTGTTCAGCCTGTTTCCTCCACCAGGGTCACAGGAATGTGACTGAGAATAAATCTATCAGCTAGACAGAAACCTGCTCTTTACATCTCTAAGGCCTGACGTGGTTTATGCACAGGATTTAAAGCAACTCACTCTGTGGTTCCTATGCCCTCTGGCAATCCACATTCAATGCAAGAGCCAGGTTTTATAGCATAAACAAAACAGGTTGCTAAATAATTGAGCTGACAAACTGGTCGGAAAGGTTGTACTTCCAATCTGGCAAAGAGGCAAGCTGATCTCTTGACCTCAGAAACATCTCCTGCCCCAAATTTTAAGGAATAGACATCACCACTGCCCTCCAGTCCTACCAATGTGTCAACTGATAAAGGCAGGTGATCAATATGTATGGCTCTTAGAGTTTAGGCAAAGACATCAGGTATCCTGCTTGGCTTAAAACACGCAGGGTAGCAGTCAAGTAATTGCTTTTTCCTTGTTGATGTAGGGGCGTAAGATGTGGGGATAATTCCTAAGGATCCTCTTTCCAGCCTTTACCCCATTCCTCTCTCTTCCCCCCAAGAAAGAACTAGCAAGACCTTGGGTATCTGCTTAAAGGACAAGGAGGAGTCACTGGAGCCAGCGGCAGAGCTCAGAGACCGGAAAGGGACCACGGTTGTGCACCATCACAGTGAAATCTTCCTAAAGGTAATCAGGTAATGCTTTCCTGGAATACTCTTAGAAACTTTACTCATTCCTGCCTAACAGAAACATAGCAATTTGCCATCTCCCTCCAGCATAAACTATGATTGCTTTGTTTAGCCAGCAAGCAATTTTCCTGGAGGGAAGATGAAACGGCAGTGACACTGAAAAATAAAAATCTTCTCATCAAGCAAATTTTATCCTTGCTGAATCCATCTTTGAATGCTAGCCCCTAAGAGCAAACGTGAGTAAGGAATCTGAAATGTGACAGCATGAACTCAGAGCTGGCATAAGATTTGCTGTAGAGTCACTTTCATTAAAAAGATAAGATCCTGCAGAATTCTTAGGCAGCTTATGGTAACTACGAGCCCTTATTCATTCTTTTAAAAAGCCATTTGTTACAAACTTTCATAAGCTCCCCCCTCCAGGGGTAAGTCAGATGAAAGATGTCTGCCTGTTGAGTTCCATGACAGAAGATATTTTAATGACTTTGAAATTAAAGTGAGATCCTCTTATGTACACTTTGACTGTGAAAAAATAATGCTTAGCTCTTAGGTCTTTTCTTTAGCAGAAGGTGAAGCACAAATCCAGTGCCACCCTGGAGATGAGTGGCAGAGCTGGCAATGGACTAGGTCTCACGTGTCTGAACCTAGTAGAAAGATGAATAACCATAGTATAGCAGAGGAAGGCTGCAAGGATCAGTTACACCACCCCTGACGAATACAGCCTGGTAGCTACTGATGTTTTTCACCCAACAGCACACTTTGCAAAATTTCAATTTACAGAGTTGCCCTCCATAACACCTAGTGCTGCTTCACGTCCTGCTGCTGGGAATGACTTCTCAAAAGAAATTACTGCTTTTCCATAACACCAACCTGTTGATGCAGATGGGATTAAGAGAATGCAGCTCAGTGCATAAATGCATAAGAAAGAAACCACATGACTTTCTGCTACTGAGTGCTGCTTTGAGAACTAACCTCACATACCTAATAGGCAAAAGTGATACCATACATACAAAAAGAGCTGCATTTCTACTTAACGAGGTTGTTAAAATGGCATCTCTTCATTTATTTGTGAATCCTCTGGAAATTACATGAAAAGTGCAATCATCACAAAAACTTTCACATCACATTTGCTTCTCAGCATGAAAGAGAAACCAGAAGAGTCTTACAGAGGATGGAAAACATTCAGTAAATCTCATCTGTTTCACAAGAAAAATCTCTTGAACAGATCAAGACTTCCAAAGCAGCCCTCAGACCAGCCCCAGTGCTATATCACCCAGTGCTTTTCAAACTTAAAAACTTCACACTACATGTCACTAATAAAATAAATGTGTTTGGGTAAATAACTCCATGCTGTATCTTCACATGCAATACACTTCTATCACAAATATATGTGACCTGCTAAATCAGGCTTGAAGGTTGCAGAGCCGCAATGATGGCCATAACACCCTTTAGGCTGATGAGGACTACCTGATACCACAGGGCACACTTGGAGATTTCTGCTGCCGGAGGGCCTGACTCTGCCTTTTGCTCTGCTTTTATGGCAGGAAGCGCTGTTGGTTCCTAATCCACAAGCAGGGCTCATATGAGATACAACAACATAGATAACAATTAGCAATAATTAGAAGTCAGTGTCCTGTTTTCAAGGCCAGTGCTGTATCAAGCGCACCTTACTGCCTCCAGCTCATGGACAAGGGATGTTCAGTTATTTGAAAAACGTTTTGTCTTAATCCCCTCATTTTAGCTACCTCTTTTCAACAAAACGTTGCAGGACTAGACCTGATCCAAAGCATAGACTGGATAGGGACCAGGTCATGGAGTTGACCAAGCCATTTATAAAAAATAAAAAGATATAGGACACTGCAATGATACTGCTCCACCCTACCATCTGCTAAAACAGAAATTCAGGGTCAGTCATTAATGCTGAGCACACTTTACCTTTCTCCATTATTTGGACAGCACATTAGCTCCTCAGACTGTCCATTCCTCAGATGCTCAGACAAAACTGGGACAAGGAACAAAGCACCTTTCACCCCAGAGCATGTTGAGGGTCAGAAGGTCGTAAGACAGCTCAAATTAACCTTGCAACTGCTGCTAAAAAGTTCAGGGCCCTGGAAAATGCTCCTCTGCCCATCTCCCAGGGCGCAGTCAATGCTGGGAAGAACAAACGTGAGTGGGCAAAAGTTGGCAGTTCAGGCCTGCAAGCTTTTACTCACATGAGTAATCCTTATTGTCTGATTAGTCCCACTGCAGTCATGAGGGGAAGGGGGGCGCATGTAAACCTGCAGAAGGAGGAGAAGAGGCCTTAGCAATGGAAATTGTGGTGAGACATATATGGCAGCATTTTTTCAGCCCCTTCTTTCTTTTCCACATTTCCCAGTCCATCCCTTTGTTTTTCCACTTTCTTTCCTTGTAGTATTTGTCCTTGTCAGCAAGGCAAAAGCCCTTGAAAAGAACTGTGGGCGGCTTCCTGGTGGCACACACGTATCGCAGGCTGGGTGTGCTGTGTAGCAATGTCATCGCGTGGCATTGCATCACATAGGAGCACACAGGGGATGTAAAGACATAGAAACACCCTTAGGAGAGGCTAAGAGTAACAAATTCATTGCAGGAAAACCTGGTCACAAGAGCTGTTTCAGCTCTGTGTAACAGATCCATCAGTTGCCCAGGCCATTCAGTTCTGTTCTGTTTGGCCACCAGCACACAGGCTTGGTCCAAAACTTACTGCTGCCTCCTTAAACAGCATGTTTAGAAGAGACTTGTGCTTCACTACTTCCACTGAAGGACAAGTCTTACCTGCAACCTGCTTTTGGTGACTAGCTGCACTTATGGTAAAGCATGTAACAAACAAAATGCCTCAAAACACATATGGGCAATTTCCAGAGCAAAAGTAAATTCCTTCACCACTGTTCCTCAGTATTTCTTTCCCAGTACAGTTCTCTTAAACAAGTGTGCAAAACAAATACGGCTTCCTTTTGGTTTACTCTGAAGCAATACATGTGCCCACACCCACACACACCCATTCCCGCACCATGAGTTGTAAAAGCCAGCTCCACGGCTTATGATTTAGCTTCAACTTCAAAGAAAGAAAGATATACGTCAATAAAGGTACTGGTTCTCCACTGTGGCAGAACTGCTTTATGGTACCTCCTGTGCCCTGCAGAATCCTCAGGAGTAGGGAAATGCCAGAATTATAAGCGTAAAAGTGATTTTCAGCAGCTGTGCTAAGAGGCAACAATTTCAGCCAATAACTTACTGGGATGGCAGGGAGCAGACTGGAAGGTACTAGAAATATAAGCCAATTTTGTAGTGCCAGCCCCTCCACACAGACAAAATGACTAGTTAGGCAATGGAGATGAGGGAAAGCAGAAAGGTGAAGGTGTTACACCGACCATAGCCCCCATCTTCCCTGCACTGCAGAGGCATCACAGCTACCTGCTAAGCGTGGCAACCATGGCATCCATCCAGCTACATGAAGTTCAAACGCTGCTTCTCACCACCACCAGCAACATCCTGCGTGCCCTTCCCTGTAACCGGCAGTTTCCTGCTCCTGGGCGTGTGAGGCTGAACAGACCCAGGGACTCTCATAGGCTGGAGCGGAGGGGGAATGATAAAGAATCTGTCTCTCTTTAGCTTCAAATAATCATTCTTGAGTGACTGAGGCAGAGGAAGGCAATATTTTTCTTTTGCTAAGAAGCAGTGATCACCATCTACTTAGCAGGAAAATCTCCTGGGTTGCGGTTACAGCAACCAAGGCAAAGTACAAAGACATTCCTGTGAAAATTAGAGAGAAAGACCTTCTTTTTTTCCTTTAATTGTCATTTCATACCTTCAGCGGTGCAATGTATTTTGCAAAGTGCTTTGCACATGATAATTAAGCTTCATAGCATCCTTCACCTTAGGGAGGACTGTCAAACATACTGCCCGGACAGAGAAATACAAATACACCAAAGTAAACATCTTGCCTCTCATCTCACAGGGGATATGTGGCACAGGCAGAAATGAAACCCAGACATCCTGGCCCTCTAATATTTGAGCTCATCTCTCCCTGACACCTCCAAATAAAGAACCCTCTTTTCTGCTCAGTAGCAACAATCTGGTTCCTTTTCTACTGTTCTCCTACCATCCAGCCCTGTGAGCACAGAGGCTGAGAGCAGAGGCCACAGGCTGTCCCTTCACCTCTGCAGGTGCTCCAGCCTAAACAGAGAGGAGTCAGTAACACATAGCTAAAAAATGCAAGCTGATGTCAGTCCTGTTGCTGGGTAAGATACAGGTTTTTCTGCAACTATATGGCCCATTTATCATCCAAGGCCTGTTTATGTATTAAGCAATCGCTTTTCTGAGTAGTGGGTTCACTTTCAGGGTAATGGAAGTTGAGTGGGGAGAGATGGGATCTTTTACAGACCTCCCTCTCTCTTGAAGAGCCACCATATGCAGTTGTCCCTTGGCAGTTTCACACAATGCAACAAAGACCAACAGCCTGGTGCTTTCCAGTATCTGAAGGGAGCCTACAAGAGAGCTGGAGAGGGACTCTTTGTCAGGAAGTGGAGTGACATGACAAGGGGTAACAGTTTTAAATTGGAAGAGGGAAGATTTAGATTAGATATTAGGAAGAAATTCTTTACTGTGAGGGTGGTGAGGCACTGGAACAGGTTGCCCAGAGAAGTTGTGGATGCCCCGTCCCCGGAAGCGTTTAAGGCCAGAGTGGATGGGGCTTTGAGCAACCTGCTCTAGTGGGAGGTGTCCCTGCCCATGGGAGGGGGGTTGAAACTTTATGATCTTTAAGGTCCCTTCCAACTCTATGATTCTAAGCTCCTATGTTATTTTGATGAAAAATGTGGAACAAAAGGAAGAATGCTGACCAGCCTTTTACTCTAGGTTAAATGGATATCGCTTCACCAAAGTGACATTTGCTATAGGAGGACCAGCCCCGTGGCATTGCTAAACTGGATAAGCTTGCAGCCAACGCCTGCACAAAGCAAAACACCAAGTTGCACATAATTGCCCCAAGAGGAAACAGTTACCCTTCATTATAGTAATCCAAAAAGAGTCTGTACTTGTACACCTAGTAATCAGACTATACAATGTAACTACAGGCCTTTATGTTAATATTTTTGATGAGGTAAGAGTTATACTGCTGATTTTTCAGAAGCAGATATTGGTTAATTATTCTTTCCTTAAGCTTCCAAGGGGGTTAGAGCTGGGTAAACAGTGAAGAGTAACACTGTCTGCCTTAGTCTGAAATGAAATGATGTTAAGTGCTGACAAGCCATCACACATGAAGGCTTGCTGTCTCTTTGCAGAGCACCAGATATGCACACATACCAAGACTGCACACAGGTCTTACTGGAAGACTCACTTTCAGACACACCAAAATGCCTCCTGTCTCCCGTGGTGCAGAACTGAACTGCAGAAGGACAATAGATGCTTCCCGCTCAACCACTCGCTCTGGCTAGACTTAACCTTCAGACTCTGCAGTAAAAAGCAGCATGAAACTCTTGGCCCCACACAAGTAGCCCTAGGGAGAGCCAGGTCACAGCGAGACCCTCTTCCAAGAGAGAGGGGACATTTCCTGACATCTCTGCATGCACCTTGCCAGCAATCCAGAAAGCAAAATGGGACAAAATCACAGCCCTCATGTCTCTCCAAGAAGCTAAAGTAGCAGCACACTAAGATCTAAGAGGCTGTGTCCTATCCCACAACCAAAGCGAAGCTGCTGGGACACACACGGCAGCCAACACCTCTGGCTGCTTACGCTGCACACTGCTACCTCTGCTAGTTGCTCCTGGAAAACACTCATAGTCTGAAAAAGATTAGTTGAGAGTATCAATCAAGATCGCTTAAAAAAGAGATTATTATGTGAAGTATCAGTATCTGCTTTGATTTTCTTAAAGGGAGGGGAGGAAAGACCACATTCATTCAATGCATTTGTTTATTCTGAAATCACTCATTCAGCTCTGAGAGGGTCTGATTCCTTCAGTGTACCTTTTTAAAACAATGCATGGAATTCTAGCTCTTCCACACAGCAACAGACATCTCTCCTTCCTGACAAACTGGTACCTCACTTCAGTTTGTGCTTATGTAGATTAAATACAGAGAGCTGAAGTCATTGGTATTTGTTTCTACAGGGGTAAAGTCACTCACTGCCTTCACTCCAGCCTGGAGCAACATCACTTGCTCTTGTCTTTAATGAGATCATGAAGCTTGCTCCCTTAAAAGACTTCTTATCAGCAGCAGAAAAAAGAAACACCTAGGAGGTTCCAAAAACCTCATGTCTGAAGGCTTATATAGGTTGATTTATGAGTCTGGGTCTCTCACGCTGTTGCTCAAAGTAAATGTTCAGTTATGATTTTGTCAAGGACTGGCTGATCATTTCCTGCTTTGTCAGCTTTACTAAGAGAAGCAGCCTCTGATCCTCTTCCAGAAGCACGGCCTTTCTGATAAGAATAACTTGAAAAAACATAAGCAGCTCAAATTGCACTAATTCTTCATTGGGCTCAAACTCCTTTTCGTTAGATCATTTTAAAAAGCCTATGCCAGGCAAGGGAGACGAAGCTAAACAACATGGCATAAAAGCATCTGGATCCCAAATGAAACACAGAAAGTGCTGTTTGCATTCAGTCGGGGAAAAGGTCAGTTCTAACCTGACATTAGCAGCCAACCTGGCAGTCTCCAGGAAGGACAAGGCAGGGGGACTTCTCAGGTATGCCAGCAGCTGAGGATAAACGTCAGGCACTTCTGAGGATTTAGCACATCAAAATGTCAAAATGCCTTGTGCTCTTTACAAATTTTGCAACTCTATTTCTAGAGTGCAGACATGCATAACCTGTGAATAAAATTTTTTCTTCTCTCAGTTGGACAGATTATATGGGAGGTACATCCTGGGATGAGACGTTATAGTAAACCACAGGACAACTGGGCCACAAGCTCTAAATGGTTAAAGGGAGGTGTGGGAATTGCCACAACAGCTGCACCAGTATGTATTTTCTGTAGGACAAAAGCTGTTTTTGAAAATGTCACAGGGAATCTCAAGAATCCATGAATTTACCGGCATCATCCATGAGGCACTTAGACACGTAAATAAAGTATCTGTGCACTTAGTCCTGGCTCCCAGCTTGGAACCCTTGTGCAGGAACAAACTTCATCAGCTCTGATAAGATATAGGCTGGTTACACAAAGGTGAGTGGCTCCACAGATGTCATGTTGTGAACCAAATAAATGCTTTAAATGGTTTAAGGGCACTAACCTGTTATAGCAGACAGCAGATCTGAGGTGGATAGTCCAAGCCTAAGAAATCCAATTCTACCATAAACCAAGGAGTTTTGATTTGGATATGCTGGATGCACACATGGGTCTTAGGGGGACACTTCATCTTGACTTTTAAGAATTCCTGCTAGTCAGTATGGAAATTACTTTGGAAATTGTTAAGTTTAGTGCTCATCATACAGAAATGACCAGGCCAACCTGTAGCCTTCAAAAAATAGAAGTGAAATTAAGCAAGTATTCCTTTATGAATTACTGAAAAAGCTGCATATCCCAACCAATTTAGGAACAAAAACTAATGCTGAAGTGATGCCAATAGAGCATATGGAATACAAAAAGATTAATAAACTGAAGGACAAATGACCGCAGATAAAAGAGATGTCTAAAAGGCATGGAAAAGGTACAGAGCAATCTGGTATAGCTGTTGCTAATCTTTCCAAAGACAAATCACCATAACTAAAAAAAAAAAAAAAAAAAAACAAACCACCTCTTTTTCTCTGATCCTCAAGTATGTGAGAAACAGAACTCGCTTCTGCAGGATGATATTGGGAAAAAATCCTAAAAAATGCCAGACTGAAATAAGACTCAAAGAATCAGTCTCCAGGGTGTGCTCGTTGCCAGGTACATTACTGAAAGGAGCCAATTCTCTGTACGCTGAAGCTCCCTTTGTTAAGTGACACGAGAGACAAAAGGCTAGGTTAAAAGGAACACTGAGCTTCTTAGAAAGGTCATTCATATGTTGCTAAAATATTACTAACCTTCAAAATGGTTTGTATTTCAGTAGGTCTCTGGTATGCAAATTTAGCAAAGACATTTTTGAAGCTTAGGTCCAGCCCCAGCTTGTTTAAGATTAACTAGTTGTTATGTCGGGAAGAAACAAAGCCAGTAAGAGACCTGGGAAAGAAGGTACTAGGTGTTATCTCAAGGTACCCTGTGATAACATCCAAGGTATCACAAAACCTGCTGTTCATCACCTGGGGTCTCCTGTGAAGATAGAAGTTTGGTGCAAATGGAGAACATGCCTTAGGGTGCCAGTGTCTGTGCTGAGAACACCAAGGGGATGCCTGTGAGAAGAATTAGTATGGTTGGTTCTCTGGAAGCTGGGGTCATATATTACATGGCTTCAGTGGTGAAGTTTATGTTGTTCCAAACGGTTAAAGTTCTTAAGATGAAAAAATCTCTAATCAACATCATTGTATTCCCATCAACTGCCACTGCAGTGTCTGACACTGACAGCTTGAGGAGCGAGGACACATTCCTTCAGCTCCCCTCTGGACAAAGAGATGGTACCTAGGAACACAATTAATTTTTTTGCTAAGAACCATGTCACGAACTGTGTAATCTCCTAAGGCTGAGATCACCTCTTTAATGAAGTAACTCCAGAGACAACTTTGTCCCCACACAGAAATGTAGCATAGTAAAAAGGGACCATTTATTCATACCCTACACCAGCTTCAAATGATTCCTTAGGAGGTGTGAGAGTAACTTCCTCTGCTAATACCTTCCTCAATGTCTTGGAAAGATGAGGTTTCCAGAGCAGCAGTTTTTGTGAGCTACTTGTGGCTTGCCCTCTCTAACAGGCTGCTTTCACTCACATGTTTGCAAGTATGCACTATGTTATTTTCTCTCTGGCCCGAATAAGCCTCTTTTGCAGGAGAACCTGCTGTGTTCCTCATCCTACAGGCTCCTACTGACCCTTCTGGAAAAATACCATACAAAGTGCAATCACCCTATGGAGGAGGCTTAAAGACAGTACTGTCCAACTCCTGTGTCTCTGAAATCTGAACAGACCTTTCTGCAATCAGGTTTTGCTGGCCAGAACTGCTCATTCAGCCTACAGAAATCTGCAGAATCATATGATCAAAGGGGTTTTCCTCCCCAGAAGAATTTGGACTGCCAGAGCTGTCCTATTCAGCAAATACCATAAAAAGCAGAAAGTTGGGTGTGTCTGTGCAGCTATCTGCCCCTTTTCATGCTCTCAGGCCTGCACATAAGTGAGAGACAAAGGGGAAATCTGCAAGTCCACAATGCGAGGATTAGAAACTTTGCCAAGTCCGGAGCAGAAAACATAGGTGGAGTGTACCACTGCTGCAGAGCACTCAGGATGCTGCAGAGCACTCATCCTGCACGTGATCCACCTCTGCAGCAGTGAGTAGAGAAGACAGGCAGAGAGGGAAAGACATGCCTCTTGTTAGTCTGCAAGCTCTCCTTCCTCTTAGTGATAATCATGAATGAAATACACCTCTCTTTCCAAAACAGGTTAAAAATGAGATTTCTACTGAAACACCATTTTTTTTTCCTGCTGATAGCAGCTGGTTTTGCAGCACATTTTCTCTGAATATCTCCTGCTCCTGTGGAATGTAGGTAACTTGAAGTGTGACGGAGTTTGTATTGCTAACACACCTTCACACAATGGTATTTATTTACCAATGCATTGTCTGATCCTGCCTAGGAGATGCCTAGATGGACAGATAGAGACCCTGGGGACTACTCCATGTCACTAAGCTGATGGCAGGTGAGCATTAGAGTTTTTGGAAGAGTCCAGGCTAACACAAGTTACAGTTATGTCTGTAAGCCAACAGCAACTTCACCTTGTTGGTTTTTATGCTCTCAAGGCACAGCTACAAAGGTGAGGAAAGAGCTGATGAGCTCAAGGGCCCACACCAATACACGTCTCGCTCCAGGATACAAAGAAACTAGAGTACGGTGCTCTCTCCCACTCCATCCTATGAGACATGGCATCACAGTCAATCTTCAAAAGCAGGCATTTGAGAAAACATTTTCAATTAAAGAGCACAAATGTATGGGCTCTCACAAAGATTGAGGCCCAACATTACTTGTCTGCTGTGTATCAAGGCTTGTGCTGTACTTTGGAACTCTTTATAATGCATGGAGCTGTTAAAATGCCATAATAAAACTGCAAGCAAGCTTATAAGGCCATTTCTCAACTTTCGTCAAAGCAGGAGGCGCATACATTGATACTATGGGATGTAAGTTAGGGCAAAGAACTAGCCCAATAGTGAGTCAGAGTGAGCTAATAGGTTTGGAGACTAAAGTTCACTCAGGACTCACAGCAGCTTTCTAATATTCTTCAAGTTCTACCCCTCACCCTTCCAAATCTCAAAGCATCCATCATGCTTTGGAAGAGCCAAGTTCTAACTCAGGCTTTCCTGGCTGCAACTGAAAGGGCCACATCACAGAGCACTCCTCAAGGTGCCCAGGGGAACTGAAAAAGCAGCAAAGAAATGGCAACATGAAATCAAAAGATGAGAATTATTCACACTAAATTGTCTCCCTTCAGTTGTCACCCCCAACCTCCTGCTCCAGCAAAGCAGAGTCAAAAACTGCATTGGAAACAAAGCCCTCCTTTTGTTCTCTAAAGACTAGAAGTCTTTTTATATTTAAATGAAAATCTGTCAAACTAATTAAGTGAATATGTAACGGTCTCATTTTGTACTCATTAGAGAACATCGTAATGGCCATAAATTCCTCTGATGGAGCGTGTATGTGTGAACATGAATGTCTGGTAATGTCTCATAAACTTCAGGCTGGACTATATCTTTTGTCTTTAGGTTAGACCTTGTAAGACAAACAAAAGGCCCAGTATTGCTTAAATTAGATGCAAAGTGCTATGTTACAGCAATATTATAAGCATGATTCTTGTGCACACAAACAAACCGGGGGACTCAAGTGATGGTTCCCACCGTGACTGCAATGTGGCCCTTGTGTAGGTCTGTAATGTGATGCATTGTCTGAGATGATGTACAATTTTCTGCTTGAAGATATATGGGCAATACAGCAGTTGCTGTGGATTGCTCTGAATATACTGTCAGTAAAACTTCAATGGCATGTGACATTCTTGGCATTTTTTTGCTTTTTGATATCCATAGATAAAAGGCAGAAAAAGAAACGAAGAAGTACGGACAAGCAGCACTGAAATAAACATGCATGTATTTTATCTCATTTATAATTCACAATCTTTTTCACCCGTTTATCTCTAGGAAAAAAAAACTTCTTCATGTACTCATGAGGGATAACTTTTGAAATGAAACTGGGTAAGAATTTAAAGAGATCCCGGTCTGAATTAAATGAATGCAGGGGAAAAAAATTCTTGTTCTTTGCTCTTTCCAGCAAGGCCAGAAATACTAACAGCCTCATGCCTGTAGTTCAAGTGGGCAACTAACAGACCACTGTTCCCAGCCGCTGAAAAAATGTTTCTGGAGAGGAAGAAGAGACTAAAGATGAAGTAAGCATTGCAGAACCCATAAAAATATCCATACTGGCTCACTGAAAAATAAGCATGACTAAAAACATCAAGTGTTTGATTTCAAGTATTGTTTTCTACAATTGCCTTCCTCTCCTGATTCTACTGCAGATCATTTACTGGAAAGGAAAGCCTGTAAAAGCATGGTTATGACCGAGTAAGCTCCTGATTAAAGCTAAAGCCCAAATCTCTTGTTGCAGAACCATTGCCGTTTCCCTTGAATGAGATCAAAAGTAAAAGAGAAAACATATGAGGAGGTGAAAGGCTAATGGCTCCTGAAAATAGTTCGGTGGTGATAGGGCTGAGATTATTTCTTTGAACAGCGTTTCTCTCATTAAAAGCAGGTAGGTATCAGATTTTAATGACTTGTTTTTTTCCCATCTCGGTAGGACCAGAAAGACTTTAATTCCCTGTTCTCCACAGCCGTCTTGCAGAAGAAATGCTTTACCTGCCTTCTTATCATGGTTAAATGATACCTGCACTTGAAAGCAGGATTTTTACCCTTCTCTACAACCTTAGGCAAATATACCTAGTTCTCAGAGAACTCACAGGAAGACAAGTCACCTACTGCAAACTGACAGCTGTCAAGTGACAATAAATACCTGTAATAGGGAGAGTTTCATCCCCCTCCATGTACCTATCAGCTTTCACTGAAATTATACCCTCCTCCCCGTGATCAAGCCACTATAGCTGTGTGCCCAGCTTCTAACACGGCCTTGAGCACTGGCTGGGGAGCGTCTGCTCTTTTTTCTTCCCTCGCAATTTGCATGACATCTCTTCGCAAATGGCATGAAAGGTCTGAGAGCTCTGTTTCAGTTTGCCAGTTCCCTGACTCCCTCCTGGCTATGGGGGCTTCTCTGCAAATTTCTGTATTTACTGCAGGCTGTCAGGCATAGAAATACTGAAGAAATCGATATACCATTTGGAAAAGTTAAATAGGTCTAATTTCTGAATGTCTTCAAACCTCTTAAACTCTCATGAAAAACTACAACATATAATTCTTTATCTTAAAGGAATTAAAACACTTGCTTAAAAACAATCCACTTTGCTGAGTCACAGCAAGAGGTTGAGCAATTTGCAGGAATGAGGCCACAGTCACTTGACAGCAGGAAAAAACGTTAGGGTGTGGGGAAAAATAGAGTCTGCATTTCAGCAGTGAACTTCCAGGGGAAAGGAAGGAGTAAGGACATTCACTGAGACAGACAAGCAGACCCTCCCTACTCCTGCTGACTGAATAAAGGCTCTTTAGCATTAACCCTTCCTGGCAGGATGCCACCTCCACACTGCTGTCTCCTGGTGTAAAAGTTTGAATCTCTCAGTAATACCAGTGATGCTGAACTACCTCTGAAAACCCAGTCCTACCACTTCACGATCCAGCAAAGCCCCTTAGCTAGAACTGAAGTGCTCCGGGGCCTGAGGAAAATGATAGGCACAACAAATCAACACATTGGGGTTATTTACACCAGTTATAACCTTGGCATCTATAATAACAAGGCAGATGTGGTCTCTGTTTTACCAAGAAGGACGATCCAGTGGCTACACATCCACTGGAGGCTTTACTGAATATACTTCACGGCAAATACAGATCCACTATTGATTTGAATAGAACAAGATTTTGGCCATAACAATAAATTACACACATCAGCTCATGTTCCTAGAACATCACAGCTCAGAAAAGAAAACGCCTCCCCAAACCAAATACAAGCTGAGCTCTAAAAGGCCCTTTTCTCCTTTAGCACGCATCACCCTGTAGCAGGAATCCCAGCCCTGTTCCCGCTTATTCATGAGTATGCGTATGCAGGAGTGGGGAAGGGGGCAAGGAAGAATTTCTTTATGAATAAAAAAAAAAGCAGCCCCATTCCTGAGACGCTGTTGCTATGGGCCTGCGGGGTTCACAACAGATGGCAGCGAGAGCCATCCCTGCGCCTCACTCTGAAGCTGTCCACTCAAGCATACCATTCGCATTCCCCACATACCTCTGGCTCTTCGGCACAGGGCAGCCTGTCCCCCTCGACGCCCCGCAGACCTCTCTCCTCGAGGTGGCTGTGCCAAACCGTGGGGCAGGGATGCAAGCAGCAGGCAGGCATTCAGTCCTCCTGCCCCCTCTGCTTTTCACTGTCCCTCTCCATCCCTGCATTTTCCCACAACTGAGTCGTAATACACAATTTCAAAACTTTATCTTTTGAGAGTTTGAATCCCCAGAAGAAAGCAGTTTGTTGACCAGAGGCTCAGTCCTGGATGCTGCTGATTATTGCATCCTTGAACTGCTCTGAATCAGGGTGAGAGAGAAAACAGCCCCTTAGGGTCTGATCCAAACCAGGGATGTGCATCTGCCTGCTCCCTGGACAGAGGATGCAGCAGCCTTCAGGTCAATGGCTCGAGGTGAGGAAGGCTGTACAGAGGCAGAGGCATCCTCTTTGCTGCAGAGGACATCATCACATCCAAAACACTTTAGAAGTACACAGTTCAGAGCCAAGGTCACTGCCTAATGGGTGCTATTAACAGCTAAAAAGTGTGAGAGAAAGTGTGCAGAGGGAAAACAATGTAAGAGAGTAAGAGAAGTACCAGGTGGGAAAAAACATGATTTAAGCAGCAAAGATGCCCAGGTGTAGAGAAGAGAGACACCAGAAGCAGCAGCAACAAACTCCAGGTGCAGCATTCTGCCTTGCTGCTCCACCTAGTCTAGTGTAGGGCAAGACTATCTGTAAGAGCCCCTCAAATATGCAAAACCCTATTGAGAACTCCCGGCTGCTGGGGAGCTCACAGTCTCAGCCTTCCTCTCTTCGCTCTGCAAAATACTGTCTGAGAACCAAACCGTGCCTCTGACCACACAGCAAAGCCTTTCCAGCTCCCAGGGCACCAAAAGGCTAAAGAAAAGTCAATCCACCATCACTCCTGCAAACACATTTAACACTTAATCGTACCGTTCTGGTCTCCTAAACCCAAACAACAGCCGTGTTGGCTCTGCAGTAGGAATTTGAATGTGATTTGCCTGTCGCTTGCTGATCACACATAAGAGGGCTCTTCGGGGCTCATTTGCATTTGGCTGCTGGAGTCACTGGGTTTTTCTTTTTTTTTTTTTTTTTCTGGAGAGCGCGGGTTACAAAAACGATGGAGACAAAGCGGCAGATGCTGTAGGCTAACCACGAAGAGCGGCGCTGAACGTGTGCAGCTGGCCGTTTGCATTGTGCTGAGCTGCAGGGCTGCTCCGAGGCAGCCTGGGAAATGGGCTCACTGCTTGTCGGCAGGTTCAGCCAAAATCCTTTGCCACTCTCCTTTATGGCTGTGACTTTCCTGACCTTCCTAAATGTCATGCTTCCAAAGCACCGGGGGGATAAAGTTATTTTTTGGTTCATTTTAGTTCTGACACAAAGAAGGAGCAAGCATTAAGTCTGAGAAAGGAGTATGACTTTTGCTAAAAGTTGGTTTGTGTGACTGCATATGCGGTCTTTTCTGTGCAGGCATGCAGGAAATTTTCCTTCCCTCTTACACACACAATGGTTTAGATTTGGTATTTATGAGCTTAAGTTAGAAATAAAGGAGGAATGGAGTTTTCAGGTGGCTCTTTCTTTCTTTAATCTTTCCTATGTTTCTCCCTCTCTTTTCTATCAGTCTTTAATCAAATTCCTGCTGTTACTTTTATTGAACAAAGGAGATGCTGGCACAGCCCTTAAGTGCCTGTGCTCATGGGTTGCCCTATAACAGCCAAGTTGCTACGATTTATTGTTAAATGGTCCCTGCAGGCTGCAATTTCTAAAAAGCAGAAAGAAATGTCCAGGCTTTGGCAGCTGAGGTAAATGTTAATATCTGGTATTTCTTCAGCCACTTGGGCTTCTACGAGGCATTGCCTTTAACCCTTTGAAGGCTTCAGAAAGACTTAAGAGACTATAAAACAGACCAGAGAAAAGAGCACCCCTGGATGATTTTTTTCAATTCACCCAAAGGAATGAGCACCAAATCTCTTTAATTCAGGCATCTCTTCAAATTTCAGATACTACATACATCTTCTTCCTTTACATTATATATTACAGAGCACTGAATAGCTGTACTCAAATTGTTCCCAGTAACAGAAATATATGTCTGGTTCATCCACAACCTGATATGAAGACCACAGGAGATGTCAAATCACTAAAGCAGGTAGTGGATGAGGGCCCAAGTCAATCTCTTGCCGTACACGATTGTTCACACTAATTTATAGCTGAACTAATTTAGAGTGTTTCAAGTTTATTTTCTTAAACAGATAATCTACAACCAAAAAATACTCCATTTTAAATAGTCAGGGACACAGACTCCAATATTCCACTAGCACTAATTCAACTTGCTTTCACCTGCACTGCCAACTTTCACCAAATGGACTGGATTGTCACATTGTAGAGAAACCACACAGTTAAAACAATTTCAGCCAAAGGACACAGCTACAGGTTTGGCTCATATTCACACAAAAAAACCCCCACGCTCAAACAAACCTAAAGTTAAAGATATCCTAATAGCAATGAAGCAGGTAATGAGTTTAAAGATTAGTTAATGGATTTACTAAAGGAGTTAATGTCTCAGGAAATAAGCAAAATCAAAGTCCAATGAGCTTGGCTTTATGATTCAAAACCAATCTAAAAAGGGGTATAGGCATGCGTAGTGTATGACAGACAGGTCTTCAATGAATGTAAATTTGCACAGTCCCATGCTGGAGCTATACTGATTGCCATCTCTTAAGAACCAGTCTCACATTCTCTTGCTGCTCTCTGCAGAAATGTATTAATGAAACAAGAACAAATGCCAGACTGTATGGCTAGCCCATCTGTATTAAACATTGATGCCAAGTTTGGTTTGACACACACTTTAAAAAACTCTCAACTTATAAAAGGCAAAGGACTAAAAGAGTGCCGCTTGCTTCAGCAGAGACTTTTCCAGGCTATAAAACTGCAAAATGCACCTGACACATCATGGTGTGTATGTGAATCTGATCTCTCACTCTTGAGACTCATCATCCCAAGTGCATTATTGTTAGCAGCACCCATTGACACCAAGGGAGGGAATGGCCTTCAACATGCTGTACAACTCTGGAGGCTCTACAAAGTTCACCTCTCCTGCAAGCTTCTGGCACTTTTCTAGCCCAATAGATTTGCTTATACTGCTCAACAGCTTCACCAGTGACAGAACCTGAGCAACGGCACAGCACTGGCTCCCTGTTTGCTACGAGCTCACTTATAACAGCAGCTGAATAAGTCCCCCATGGCACTGTCTGGACACTCAGTTGCTCTTAAGTTTATGATGCTCCTGATGTTTAGGACCAACACAGTCCTCAAGACTCCTTTTCTGCCTCTCCCAAAGCTCTGCCGCGAGGTCCAGCTGCCTCCATAGACAAACCTGTGACTGATTGCTTTGCTATAGCTGCTGAGAAGCTGCTTACCTTTTGAGAGACAAGACCAATTCTCAGGTATTCCCATCCCTGTGGCGGAGGCAGCCTGCCATTTGGTGAGTGCAGTCCTTGGAGGAGGGAATGGCACTACCACCTCAGAAAGTGGAGAAACAGAAGCATAGCGATTAAGATAACAAATTGTGGATACAGGTGCTGTGCACAGAGGCACCTCAGGACTAATCCCGCAGTAAAAAGCAGGAGGTTTGCTCAGCAGAGGCAGCTCAGATTACTGCCCTCCTACCAAGCAGTCGTCAGCGGGCCTGACAGACAGGAGCAGAGACCGTGAGGAAAGGGGAAATTTGCTGAGTGAAAGTGCCAGTCAGCTCTGTCCTGACTCCCAGCAGATTGGTGGTTGCCCCCCTTTTATAATTAACACTGGGATTTTGAGAGAGAGAGGAGAAAAGAATCTAATTTATCAGCCAGCCAGAAATTATTTCTTGTTTCTCTTGAAATTCACCACTCAAAGTTCATTTGAGAAAAGTAATTGAAAGTGAGAGTGGGGGACAAACACCCATGGTGGAGGAGAGGTGTAGGAGGGACATCAGCCTCTGTTGCTCACTGGCCCACAAGTTAGGGCGCAGTAATCCAACTGCAGGCTCAGGGTTGAAAAAGACACTCACCATGGTGCCCTTCTGCCAACCATCAACACACTGCTTCTCCAGTGCCAAAGCACCAGACCCGAGTCCCAGCAGAGGGTGAGGCTGTGGGCACATGGCTCTGTAGGAAGTCCATGGAAATATCACAGAAAAGTACATGGCTCTCAACACACTGGACCCATCCTGACACAAAGGATTCTCAGTCTGATGCAATCAGGTAAGTTCAGTTACCCTCTACCCAGCCAGGCTACCTTAGCATCCAAGAGAATGCTGTAAACATATATTAATTATATGTTAGATAGATTAAATTAACCAGCTTTTCCTACAGGGAGCAAGATGTTTCATTTCAAGCCAAATGGAACACAAAACTTCACTTTCATTTCATCCTAAATATTTTTTTCTCCAGTTTGGCTGTATAAATTATTCACAATCTCACCCACACTTTTTACCATACGTTCTCCAACTTCAATGACCCTTTTGCTTCCAGAGTCTGAATACATCATCCTTTTCAATGTATTTAACTTCCTGACATCCTACAGACAAGAGAGCTGTATGTCCCTTCTGTAAGGGAGGTGAGTATACAGAGCGATGCCACATAGAAGTATCTATCAGCAGGAGAACCCAAACCCAGTGCCCCAGGTGCAACACCAGCATACTGGAGGAGTTTTCTGTTTCCCCAGGACAGGGGATGCCCTTACTGCCTCCATTCTGCTCTTGCAACTTCACCTCATGATAGCAATAATTTTTAAAAGCTCGGTAAACACAGAAAGACTAAGTGGTAACTCTGAGCTGAGATAACTGGCTCTTTCCAGTGTCTGAAAATGTATTTTTTAACCAATATTCCTAATTTTAATTAGCCTAGGCATTTTTTAATAGAAAACAAACAAACAAAAAGTTTGGGTGTACTTATGCAGGTATAACCATCTTGAAAATGTTTTACATACATGTACTGAAGACTGACTCCGGGTCTATTCCAATGCCAAAGTCAAAGCATGCAGAAAGCTGAGAAAAGAGGTATCGGGGGAAAAAAAAAAAGAGAAAAAAGTTCTATATTCTAGAGCTATTGGTGTAGCCAGTGTCTAGGACAGGTGCACACATGTGAATAATCTTTGCCCACCTGCATTTGTGTAAGTGAGGTAGGCTGCCTTGTGCTACAAACAGGAAGATTCATGCATATAAAAGACCATTTGATACTGTCTGTGCAGTTTTTGGTCTTCATTATTCTTTTGACTGAGATATTGCATTTATCCAGCCACAAGAGAGAAACAATACCATGGGATTTGGATGACACATATAAGCCCATTCATAAAAAAACATAAAGCAGTTACAGTGAGCACATCACCTTAACATTCAGTAGGACTATGTTAGCATTTGTTAGCCCTTCCTGACCTCACCTCCCTTTCAAAGGAAACCTTGGATCAAGCAGGAAAAGCATGGAGAAGTTTTTGAGAAATTGTTTTATATTCCTGGGTAACTAGTGTATCTGAGCAAAATTAATATTTAAACCAGATAAAGATATATATACATCAGTATGTATGTCACACATATATGTCACGCAACTTCCAAACCCCTTAAAAATTAATATTTATAGTCACCTCTTGAAATTGAAGCCATGCACCTGGACCTTCTTACAATAAAGCTGATAAAATACAGCTATTCCCAGTGCTCCCCCTGCAGCTGCCCTGTGAAGCTGTCATCCTGCAGCCCTTTGCACCTGTACAGGTAACCAGAACCTCACACAAGTCCAGGTATTTGCCCTATTGACTAAAGGTCAGCCTAGACACAATCACAGATACAGAAACGAGGCATGCATATGTCAGAGAACACATGCTTGTTTGTTCGAGTTTTCATACTGTCGTGATCTGATCCAGCTCCAACTTAATCCTCAGGAAATTCCAAAAGGAGGAGACTCACACCCTAAAAAGCACTTTGTATGGCGCTGGCAGAGATTTCCCAGCTTTTCCAGTGTCACTTTCTGACAAATCAAACCCCAGTTTGATTATTGCCCGAAGAAGGCAAACTAATCCAAATGCACTCAGTGAAAGAAGCAGCTAATGCAGAGTGGCAGTGGACAGAAATTGCTGTGTTTCTAATGCAGTTGCAGGTGAGGGGTCAGTCTTTAATGTCCTATATAGGATAACATATTGTGGTGGCTGGCTTGTTTTTTTCCCAAGGCATTTTCTCACTGTCCCCATCAGTGGCCTAAATCTTTACTTTAAAAATCATACTTAGATCTTTTTTGCATTTACTACTCACTATGGGAAATTTCCTAAAAGCCTGGCAGTCCTAAGCTGTAGCTAATTAAATCCTAGACAGTAAGCCTGTTGCCAGTGATTTCAAAATTAAATTCTGTTCACCTCTTAGCTGTCTGCCCCGTGTTTCGCATTGACCCTTCTTAATGAGGTAGGAACTGCAAACATTTTGATGAACGCACAGAAAACTCCTCTAGTGAAAATACTGATACCTGAGATACTTAAAGACTTCCTAGTCTGATACAACACACAAGCAAATTTATAGCCTTTACTTACCTGGAAAGAGGCGTACAGGGCAAGACCCTGATGGGCTTTGGCTGGTTGCACCCGTTGGTATCAGCTGAGGAGCTGTCTCTTCATGTAAGTCTCTAACTGCAGGCTCGTTTCTTTTTTAGAGCATTAAGAAGATGCACTTTAGAAGAACCCACTCCCTGTCCCAAGATCTCACACAACTGAGTATCAGTGACACCTGGCAAATGGAGAGCTGAGAAACAAGGAGACATGACCAAGGGCACACTGGAAAGCTGTGGAGGAGTTTACAACCAAGCATACAACAGTGCTAGTCACAGGACCACCCTGCCAGCCCTCTACCAAAATTAATGCCAGCTTTGGCCTCTCAAGCTGTCAGTCTTAAAACTTCCATGTGCATGCAACCTTCCTGTCTCCCATTCCGCCAGTCAGCATCACTGAATAAAAAATAACCCCACCACACAGCAGCTCTTTGGAAACACTCTCCTGCATTGCTACAGAGTGGGGAGTGAGCCAGTGCCTATTCTAATTAATTTCATTCACAAAACTTGGATTTATTCGCGGCAATTTTTTGGCACGTTGTCAAATATGACACAAAATTACATTAGTGTCATAAGAGGAAAGGATTAGTCCACTGAGTTCTTTGAAGAATTGTGTTGGCACTTGGCTTTTTGTAAAAATGCCAACAGCTTCCCCTCTCTCTAGGGGAAATCACTCTCTGTGAGGGTCTGAGCCAAAGGCTTTTTGAGTCTGTGGGAATCTTTCCACCAATTTCCATGGGCTAGAATCGGCTCCAAGCCTCAGATGTCAGCCATACTGACATCTTCCTCCCACACTTTGACACCTCAATAGTGTCATTTATCAGGTAAAGTGGAGGACTTTTTTTTTTTTTTAAAAAAAAAGCCTTAGTTATAGCAATTTGCTGCCAAAAGAACAACTTTGTGGTTATGATATAAGTGTAAGTATTCCTAATTTTCTCACAGAAGTCTTTAAATGAATGGATTAGAAACAGATTTGTCTGAAACCACAACAATGGCTGTGCTGTGGCAGAGTGGAGGCCCATGTAGCCCAGCATCTTCTCCCGAACGGCAGATGTATCAAGAAGAGGATAAAAGTAAGACTAATATTTCCGCATGTCTGATATCCTCCCAGCCCCAACAGTTTGCAGTGCAGAGACTGCTTAAGCGTGAGACAGCCCCTGGCATTTAGCAGCCCGTTTTTGTCCTCCAGGGGACTGATGTTTCCAGGGGGTATATCCCTGGGCGAATTCTCAGTCTGATCAGTGCCTGAATGAGCCAGCTGATTCTCCCAGTCTCAAGACTGTAGCATGCTTCTACTTCCAGTGTCTACCCCAGGTCTCATCAGCCAGACGAGGGGGTCCAGGGATAGGGATTTGCCAAGAGAATAAACTGAATAACCCAAGGGACACAAGGAATCTGTAGGGAAGCATGAAAACAAACATGCAGATTACCCTTATAGCCATGGATAAACTTAATCCTTTCTTTTTGTACAGTTTTTATCACAACAGGAAAATGAGGATAATGTTTTCTATCCCCACTCCTCTTTTATTTGACTTGTAGTTTTAGCCTAAGGCTCTTTGAGATGGAAAAGAATTGCAGGCATTGCTAATCTTGAGGCAGACACAAACCACCAACCACTACCACTGAAAATAGAAAATCAACTGCCTTGAATACTGATCTTTGCTATGCTTGCATCCCTTTGTTTACTTATACCTCACTACAGAGCTTCCCCAGAGAGTGAGAGCTGATACAGTCAAATGTTCTCTACATAAAATATACTATGAGAACTAGGCAAATGCACACCCTTGGGACAGGTAAAGCTGCTAGTAAAGCTGTTTTCAGTAGGTATCAAGAGCAGCAGCAGCCACTTACTCTAATTGGAGTATCTGTCTTGAAGGTGATGGGTCGCAGCAAGCCTGAAACATCAGATCCCCATTCAAGCTCCTGCTGATTTGTATGAGCGGAGGATTTGCTCATGGGCAGCTTTGGAGAAGAACCAGGCTTTTATTTGTTTTCAGTTGAGGGATGGCTTTTACCGGGGCAGTCTCAGAAGCACTAAGCTTGAATGCCTTGAGTCTCAAGTGCAACAAGATATTAGGGCAATTCTGTTACAGGAACTGAATGTACTTAATCTTTGCTATAATATTGCATATACTACATAAATAATACTTGAACGGGCTTCCTATGGTCACGGCTATCTACATGATCAGATATATGCTAAGAACACATATGTTGATTGTCTTGGAGGTACGCAGTTTACCCGTACACCACAGGTCTTTTGGAGACCTAACAGGTCTTCATTCAATCTCACTGGCTCTGCAAATGCAAGTGTCACCATCAGAGCCACTCGTATCTCAAGCCAAAACCTATGTGCTGTCCTGAACCCTAAAACCAGCAGCCCAGAAGAGCTTTGCAGGACTCCTGCATGTCAGCATCTATGGAGCAAGGGCCTAAAACACTGATACATCTCTGTAGAAAATTTTTACTTGTTGTTCCACTAGTAAATTTTAATAGAGCTTTGCATTCATTAACCACGACTGATGCTGGATCCAAGAGCTTGTAGAATCAAAAGACCAAATTCTGACCTGAGGTAACTCATCTGAACTCTATTCAGGCCAATGGAGCTTCTTTACAGCCACCAAGAACATGGACCAATCTGCCCGTGGCAAGCTCACTTCACTGCATACTGTCGTCTCAACAAGAATGACTTCATGTTTTCACCTCTGCCTTCCCTGCACCAGGCAACAGTGAATGCCACAGCAACTCTAAGGAATGGCTTGTAGGAGGCCTTAGTTCAAACAGTGTTTGTGTTAGAAAGGGTGTCTGAGAGTTGTTGTCCCTGCGACTGTGGTTCCCTTCAGCATGATATTCGCAGAACAGCTACATTTGCCATCATGCCTCAGTGATCTAATTGCTGCTGTTACGAACATGTTGAATGTAAAACTATGTAAACAGTGTGACGCTCTGACAGCCATTCTTGCTTACTGACCTGTGGAAAAGTCTATTTTTGGCAACTGCTGTAGGCCACTGTGGTTGCTGTAAAGCAGACAAGGCAATGCCCACATTTTGAGCCTTATCTTCAGCCGATAGAAGCACGCACAACACAATTAGATTGAACTGATACCACTGAAAAGGCCTGGCTCTTTTTATAATTGCTCCCAACTCCACTTAGAAAAAAATGGTTGGAAAATATAACCCGTCTTTCACAATTAAATGATCAAGCCTTATTTCTGTAGCTTCTAGCTATAACTTTCAAATACTCAGTCTCCTCCAGCTGGTTAAAGATCTACTGAGAATCAAAACCTAGCTAAGATAGTTTGCTGAGGACAGAAGGCAAGCCTCCTGCTGCAAAATTAAACAAACTGGTCTCTCCAGTTTCTCATAGTGATTTTCACCTACTGTTTCCAAATTAGCAAACCACAAGCGAAAAGGATTCCTCAGGCTTGCTGGAACTGGTTCTGCTCATACCCACAGTGAGAGACTTTTGTCACCAGCAGTGACATGGACATACTGAAGGCAGACTATCACTGGAAATACTGGTAGAGACCTCTTCCTGGCTCTCTCCCGTAGTCTATCACCAGAGATACATGACCATTCTTTCCTGTAGCACAATGCTATCTTGTCTCTTATCCCAGCAAATAATTTTTAAGGGTCACTCTGTTTACCTGTGGCAGTTTGATCTGGCTAGCAGGACTGAACACTCAAGCAAGAGTATGATTTTTGCCTCATTGCTCAGGTATGAAATATATCAGACTGAAATGAATGTGCTTTTTTCTGAGCCAACAGAGGAAAGTGTCCCGAAAAGACCTGTATTAAAAAGCAGGGAAGGAGAAAATAGGTCATTTTGTTGTGCAATTCTAAACATCTTAAGAATTAGATGGCAGAAAAAGGTCTAGAAGGGACCTCCAAGTTAAATCTAATCACCCTTGCCAGCAGCAAGCACACAAAAGATACTAGCAGCAGGGTATGAGAGGCAGAAAATGATAACTCAGTTTAGGAAGGACTGAAAAGTGCAGCTAAGGTACACTCAGTTTGTACCTTTGTACCGTTGTAGCTACCCCCTTGAGTAGCTCTTACTCTGACTTATTCTGGCTTCAGCACAACAAAGTGAATTATCAGAAAGCTTCCTCATAGCCCACTAGTTGCAGACCAGAGGTCTGCAAGGATGAACAAATATATGTCTGAGTCTTTTGTTCTGGAAATAAAAGGGCAAAACAGTTACAGGGAGGTAGCAAGAAATGGGCAGAAAGAAAGGAACTGGCTTTGGGAACAGCCTTTTAAACAAGCCAGATATGAACAGCCCTGTTAAAGAAGCAGGGGAAGCTGAACAGCTGAAAAGCCTTTGAGGGCTCCTGAGCTGAGGATGAGACAAACCAAATGCAGCTAGAGAGCATCCATGAAAAATGATTTCACAGTTATCTCCCAAATAAGAATCATCTTAGAGAACTGATACAGTATTCACTTAACACTAGAGTTTGTCATTCTCTGCCTCTGCCCTACTGTAAGTCCATGAGCAGGGAAGCAGAAACTGTATAAATTCACAATTCGCATGCATCTCCTACTGCAAGTTTCTCCCTGATGTCGGCAGGATATTCACACGGCAATGAAAGGCAGACTATGGTCCTCATGTACTAACTACTCTGGTACTGGTTATTTATTTATAACCATTCATATTTATTAAGTATCCTTGGGAGGTAGGTAATTTTTCTCACCTTTATTTCTTTCAGTCTTTCCTCTCGTGCTGAATTTTCTGATTTTCCCTTTACATTCCCTTCATTAAAACTATTCTCACTCTTTTCCTCCATTAAATTGATCAATAACCATCTCACGAAAACTGACAATGATGCAGCAGTGTCAAGCTTTGCAGGTGGCATTCCAAAGAAAATAACACACCATTGCATCAGCCTGTCTACAGACCTAGTAAGGTGTTGTAAGATCAATTTCTGCTTACTAGCACAAGTAGAGGCTCAAGCTGCCTGCCACTGCTTACCTTTGTCCTAAAGTAAAACCCAAGATTAAATAGCAATCTGAGTATGCTATGTGGGCCAAACAAGCGTACAGCGTGGGTCAAATATATTCTGTTGGTCCTCTGTCTGATAGTCTCACTGCAATACATCTGGATAAAAAAACATCTGTGCTTTCTGCCTTTTGTGAGGCCTTTTGTCATCATCATGCTGCTATTTTTCAGCTTTTTTAAAACACAGCTCCTAAGTTTTTAATTTGAAAAACAATCAATCCAACCTTCAAAAACATGCTGACCTTGAATGGGCTTTGGAAAGAACCAAAACCACACACACCAAGCAGACTTTGCTATTGTTTGCATATGACTTTTAAGAGGTAAAGTCCATGTTGGTGTGAGTTCGTGTCACTCCTAAGCAAGAGCCCTCACGCATACTGAAATCACAGGTCATAAATGATTGGTCAGTGAGTTTTCAGACTGCTGATATTTGCAGCAAGCAACCGTAATCCACTTCCATTAAATCATTATTGCCAATTTACAAATATCAGCATCTCAAACACTCCAAAAATAATTTCTTTTCAGATAACATAATACTGCAAAACAACATCTTCTTGTCCACACAACAAAAAACAATCACAAGCGGGAAGCTCACGAGCGCTTCCTTTATGAGCCTTAATTGCTCAACTCACTAAGTCTGAGGTAAAGATAACCTGCACATCCTTGGTGCTGTGGTTTTACCTCAAGTCTGGCTTGCAAACTGTTGTTTGTTCACATTTCATCACACAGATACACTGCCTGCAAAGCAGTATTGCCCTAGCTGAGATGAAGGCTTCATGTGGCTCACGTTCTATACTAAGCCATTTTCCTTAATTTGTTTCCTTTGCCTCTTGCCTCAGTTTACTTCATGTTGTTGGAAGCTTTTATTTAATGCAGGAACTCAATTTCCCTTCGCTGCCTTCCTCTTTCTCACCATTCTCCTCTGGGATTCCTCTTTTATCCCTTCTCATTCACTTTCCTTCTAGCTCTGGAGACAAAATCTTTATTTTTTGCCTTGCCACCAGCTGGCCAGAGCGCTGAGTCTTGCCACCTTTGGTAATGGAGAGAATTCAGAAAAACTTGTTACCCACTACCCACAAAACAGTCAGGAACTAATATTTTTTTCCTCTGCTGCTTTCATGTCAGCACTGCAGCATCAGCTGGGACTGTGTCAAATTACCTGAACTGAAGGCTAAGCTCTTAGTTCTTAACTGCAGTTTTTCAGTTCTAAGTTTATGGATTGTCACCGAGCTTTAAATATGCACGAAGGGCTTAAAGAACCTTGGCAAAGGAATATTATGTGAATATAATACCTCTTAAAATTAGCATGCTTGATCTTTCTAGTGGTGATGATATGAAACCATGAAAAATTCTGAACTAAATTTTCCTCAAGTTCACTATAGTATTCCAAACCAGGAAAACATCAAATACCTTTGAAAACTCATTAAAAAGGAGAAGAAAAGATGAAAAGGTCTTAGGAACTTAGAAATAATGGAGAGCAAAACTATTATGTTACACGGTGAAGTGTGATTTTGGAACATAAACCACTGCTGTCGATTTTTTCACCTCCTTTTTCAACAACTCATCAACTGTAATAAGAACCATGTGATCGATGCCATTGGGATTGCTCTGCCTCCTATGACTCCTACTGCATGTGAAAAACTAGTCAAGAAAATTTCAAAGTTGCTGATTTTCTCCTTTAGCTTGAAGTAGGAGGCCTCAAAGCTTTCTCAGAGATGTGGTTCTGTGATTCAGGCATCTCCCAAGGAAATATCAGGAAGTGCTGAATTTTGGCCTGGTTATAACACTGCTGACCTTGAGTGCATCACTTCTCTGTGTATAAAGACAGATACACATACATACATACATATGTGTGCCTGTGTGCATATATGTGCATGTGTGTGCATACATATCCAGGCAGAGAGAGTGCTCATTCTCTCCTGGTGTCCAGTTTGAGACACAGAGGACCTGATCTTACCAATGTGCTTTTTCCAGTTTGTAGGTTGCAAAAGGACTTTTCAGAACATGGGAAGGTTTCATTCTCCACCAGAGAAATGCTGCTATTGAAAATATCTAAGTGAAGTGAAGAGGAAGAAGCCTGGGATAAAACAACTGCAACAGGACTCCAGGCTTTGCTTGTCTATCCTCTTCTCCTTCCTTTTCCTTTTACCACTCAGGTGGACAGATCAAGTGCCAGAAACAATTCTCAATTTACTCCAAACAGAACCAGTTATTTTACTAGTTCATCTCAGCCAAACGAAATCAAACTGTGACAAAAGGGTTCTATTTTCACAATTTTCCTGTTAGTTTGAATTAAACTTTTTGTTCAGTCAATGAAGTTGGACTACAATCTACATGGACCTTAAATAAAAACCATTTATTTTTGGAAAATACTCAAATTGCAATGAACTACTTTTACAATTATCTTCCCAATGACTACATAAACCATTGAATGGTTTTGAATATGAATATTCAGAATTTATCATAAGGTCATTGTCAGTACCGTAAAGTGCTTTAGGTAAAAAACAGAATACAACCAGCAAAAGCATGGAACACACTCTAGAGAGCAGGAGGGTGCCTAAGTTGCTCATGCCTGCCCTCCTTGGACGTCACAGCTCAGATGTTAGTCAGTCCTTCCAACTTAGTGACCCAAGCTGATACCTTTTGTTTGGCTAATGACAGCTCCACAGCTATGCTGATGTTGATCCAGATTCCTTTCTGGCTAAGTGTGGAAACTCAGGACAGAGCACTCCATAAAGTGATACCATCTATCATCTAACTCACACAGAAAAAATCTGGATATGCTCGGAGTAAAAAACATACAGGAAGCAGCTCTATTAAAGTCTTAAACTGTCCCCACTTCAGATTCCAGACCCAAACATCTCTGATTCAAAATGCGCATCAAGATTCTGTGTCCTGACCATATGACAAACATATTTATTATTCATGTCACCAAAGAGGATCAGCACAATTTGCTTAGCTGAGTTATGCTCAGCACACCATCCAACCCAGCACGCTGGCATCACTACTCAGTACCATTTACAAGGCCTTTGACAGCCAGGGAAACGGCAACACAGAACACATGAGAGAGAACTCATTCACTGATAGCACAGAGGCCGTTGCTCAAAAGATGCAGGTGAAGAGGCAGCTCTTCCCTCTAGCTCACATCCTGAGTACAGTATTGCTTAAACTGCTCTCAGAAAGCACAGCCACTCTGTCACCCACCTGTAGAATATGAAACAGCTCCAAATCTTGCTGAGGCCAGTGGAAATCTTTCTGCTGTCACCACAACAGTGATAACATGCAGGAGATGAGGCAAGGGCTATGTATAGAACTGCCACCCTTTCACATAGAGCCCCAAGTACTTCAAAGGAAGATGGGACTGCTTGTAAATCACTGAACAGGAATCCTGGATTGTCATGTGGCAGGGAAGCAGTGGAAGAGACGTATTTCACGTGCTTGGATGTACAAGAGACAAAGGAGTAATAGAAATGTTGGCTGAAAAGAAAAAACATTTGTTCTTGGGCTCATGTCTGTGTGCTTAAAACAAGGCTTTTGCCAAGAACAGGCCAAGCCATAGGCTTTCAGCTGGAAACATGAGGGGAATGGCTGTGCTACCCTGTAGGGCAGGAGAGGAAGAGGGAAGGAGTGTTGGGTCTTGCCTACCTGCGGACGACTAGCTTCAGTTTCTTGTATGACCCTTTAACCAGGGAGATGGCCTCTCTCCTGGAGCTGCTGAGTTCCACCTCATTGATGTTCACCACTTCGTCACCAGCCTGCAGCTTGGAAGGCAGGGAGTCTGCTTTACCTCCCTCTTCAATCTGCACAGGAAAGAGAGGAGAAAGAAATGGTGAGACACGTCTGCCACAGTTTGGCTATCATATGCAGAGCTGAGCATGCACTTCTATTGAAGGAATTAGGTCTACCAGCCCCAAATTCAGCTTTCTGATTAAGAAATAGTGTCTCCTTTTGCTAGCCAGCTTGTTTAAAGGTGTGTGCTTGCCTCCCCTACATTTCATATAGATGGCAGCTGTGGATCAGCAGCCAAATTAATTCTGCCAAGAGGCATTGTTTTGAATAAGCCTGAAAAGTCTGCAGTATTTGGAAGCAGTAAATACCTGTAAAACAGCCATGGAATGACTCCTGATATGAGCAGCCAGGCAAGCCCAAGGGCAAAGCTGGGATTAGAAGAACTCGGAGGTAATTTTTTCGTTCAAGCTCCTCTTTGTGATCTAGCTGGTGGATTAACAACAGCTTCTTGCTTACTGGCCAGCACTAAAGCAGATGCACATAGGCCTATGTAGTTAATGACATGCAGCACCTGTGTAGGGTGTTTGAGCTAGGGACTGAAGGAAAGTAGATACTTATTTTAATTTTATGAGAAAGTAAAAAGTCTGCTCAATGCTACGTAGTGGCAAAGCTAGAATGAGGATCCTAGGACACTTCCCTCTGTTTTGTATGACCTATCATGTACACATGCACATTGATTCTACATCAGTGTGCCAACAGATATATGCCAAATCTGCAAAGAAGTACATGTCAAGGCAGAGGACAAGAAAGTTTGACCCAGAATCTCTGAACCTCACCCTTGTACACTAATGCACTACCTCTCTGCACAGGCATACCAGCATAGCAGAAAGCAAGGTTCTATATGGGTTAACGCACTGCAAATCCTCAGTTTCTGGAGACTCAGGAGTGCCACCAGTTTGGAGTGCAACTGATACAGCTTTTATTACAAAACTTGCCACCACAAAATCTGATATTCAAAGCACCTGACAGTCCCTGTTCAACAGAAGCTGTGACCTGTGTTAGCAATTATCATGAGACCCACAAGTGTAACATCTTATGGCACATTAGAAGTTTAACCTCTTTGTTCAGGCCTTCATCTTTCCAGACATAATATTGAAAAAAATAAATGTGTCTGAATTGGATTAAGACTCTGATCCAGCCAGGGAAAGGGCTGCTATTTGCAGGGGTACCATTTTCCGAGCAGTGAAATTGCATGTACACTTGTGGAAGATCCTTTTACTTCAAGTTATGCCAGGAAAAGTGTAATTGAGCCCTAACCCAGACATGTAACTCACCACATATAGACATATTACCCAGACTTTTACCAGAACATTAGTTTCAGTGTTGAAGGGTGATTTCTCACAGGTAAAACCAGCCTGTTCTTCTGATCAAAAGTATTCCAGCTCACATACCTTCAAAAGCATAAAATCTGACTTCCACAAACATTAGCTAATAAATTCTCTGAATCCCATACAAAGGCAGGTAAAAATCATCATCACTCATCCTACCAGGAAGTCATTCCACTGATGAATGAGTTTTTTCTTTTCTTATAAAGAATGGATAACACCACAGGAATGAGACTTCATATAAAGAACCTTGTATCACAATTACCAGGAAGGGTGAGAGATGAAACGTTAGACCTTGCTGCCAGCATAAATAAATAACAAACTAAAAATGCAGTATTGCTCCAGTTTGTTGCTTCTGTAAGGAAAGCAGGTGGGTATCATTTCAATGAAATACAATAGAGTGTGATACTATGGGTTAGATTAACTTGTGATATAGTCAGCAGAAGGGATTTTTGTTTGTTTTTGTTTTGTTATGTTAGATCACATATAATGAAGAAAAGGCATTCTTGAAAAAATATCTCCTGTAACCAATACCAACTACTTCAAAGGCTCAGATACTAATCAGAAACGTTTGTATTAACTTCTGCCTTGATAAACCCTGGCCTTAAAAAAATCAACAAAATCATGATCTGTGCTTTCTCCTCTAATAATCCAAATTGTATTTATATATTTTACGTTTTTTCACTCCACAGGGTCACTTTAAGTTGTTCTCTGCAACCACATGGGCTAGACATATCTTTTTCTCCTCTTCTTTAGTAAAGATGGAAATATGTATTCTTCCATAATCATTTTTATAAATAATGTGAATTCACAGACTTTAAGGAATGACTAAACCCTGCAATACTTCTGAAAAGGCTGCTAACATTATGAATATCTCTGAAAGAAATCTTTCTTCAAATCCTGGTGTATTCCAGCTTATGTCTATGCCAAGGGCTCTTAAACTGCAGCTTGCAAGGCCATGAAGCCAGCCACAGTACCATAGTGCAGAATGCCTTTAAGGAAAGTTTGCTAGCACAAGCACAGAGTCATCTGCAAGTAATTCCAGAGGCTGAGAATGATCTGCTTTGCTCCTGTGTATTTAAACAGTCCAGGATCAATACCTAAAACAAGACCTACTTTTTGTAATTAGAAGCTTTTGATGGCAGCACTGAAACTATATTATTTATATACTGAGAGAGAATATAAATGGATTAAATTAAATTGTTATCTCATCTATTAATAATCTGTCAGCCTTGTCATCTATTGCTTTGGTATCGTTGTGTCATCTATTTGGCTCCCTGGACACAAATTCCTTAAAGTTCCTGGAGGAAAACATTCACAACAGGCCTGTGATCTGGCACTACCATTAAGAGAGTCAAAGAGTCAAAAAGACTCCTAAGTTTCCACCAAAATTACAGAAACAAGGCACCATCTCCCAAAGCAAGGCTCAGATGCTCCATTTTCATTTCTTCTCTCTCAGTGCCTCTGAAAATATTTGTTTTTAAGGAGTGGTGATATTTCAAGAAAAGGACTGAATGATTCAAGCAAAACAAGCTGCACTATAAGCACAAAGCTCTATCTCTACCCAGCGTAACAATTATCAACAAAGCTAACAAACCTCAGCGTATGTGTAACCTATTCAAATGAACACCTGCTTCCCTGGACAAGGCTGAACAAAGTCAAGGATGGCACTCCGCTGGGTCTGAGCTACACTGAGCAGTCAAGAAAGATGCTTGCAAAACTGTGCATGACACAGCAGACAATAATGCCCAGGCTGGCCGATTCTGCATGAGGTTACCTTCTCTGAACAGCCTGTCTCACCCTATGGACCAGGTCCCAAGTGAGAGAAAATGAGAATACAAGCCTTCAACTGTTCCCTAAATCTCAAGCAGTTCCAAGTGCTGTCAGTCAGTATGGGCAGGCCCAGCAATATAGTCTGTTGTTTCAAGTGTGCAAGTTGTGTTGGAGTAGTTTGAGCAGCCACAGCATTGTCAAAATCACTCTCAAAAGCCACTTGTGCCAAAAACATAATCACCATAAGCTACAGGATCTAGCATAAGAGGTCAATCAATAGCTAGTTAAACCTATTATGGTTTATTTAAGCTGACAAAAACAAGGTGATCTGCAGCCAGCAAACCTTCTGGGTGAAGGACTGTTGCTCATCCATCAGGAGCAGAAGAGGCCAGTGGGAACCAGCCAGGGACTGAAGTTTTTTTCCCTTTTGGCTGGATTGGGCCAACTGCTCTGCCTGGTTGAGTTACGAGAGGTGACTTTGACAAGCACAGAGTGGAGGAATACCTAAAAAACAAGCTGGGTTTGGACCTCATGTGCTGGGCTGAACCTTAGAGGGCTGGATTCGATGGCTGGTCTTACTGCAGGTGCTGTGAGTACAGCCAGCTGCCCAGGCACTGCTAAGCAGGGAGAAGAAGTCCTCTCCTTGGAATCAACAGGAGCATCTATACAGCAAAGCATTCATGAATAGCATAAAGACTCTTGGTTTCTGTGCCTCAGTTGCCCACCTGTCAAATGGACACAATTGTTACCACTTATGTCTGTGGTATTTAATACCTGAGCTCTCTGTGAGTAGCGATGATCAAAATCCTGGTGCTTATTCCAGGGATTATCTCTGTGAATTCCTCACTCACAGGTCCTGACCCTGGGCAGAGTCTGTGCCAATTAAAACCATGCAACAAAAAAGTATCTCCTTCCAGAGGGTGTTCCACCAACCAGCTACAAGACAGTTCCTAATTCCTGTGAAATCCCATCAAACTCCTGTGACTTCAGCATCTCCCACATCTCTTCTTTCTTCTGTTTTCCACAAACTTATCTAACCAATTGATTCAGACTCTTTCAGAAGGAGAGAACAAGATCTTCCCTGCCAAGCTGGCCTCTTCTGAAATACACCCACTTGAAAACGCCTCAATAGTCTACTCAGGGTGATGCAAACCCAAGTCCCTTCAGTTGTGTTTAATGCAGTAAAGCCTTCCCTGCCCATTGCACTTAGCTGAAAATCCCAAAGGCCACCTCTGGTGCTTGCATTAACACTCCAGTCCACTTTCTTGCATTAGAGGAGGCTTCTTGTCATTCAATAGGTACTGCAGCAGAGTTTGAACCCATCTGTTCTCCCTTTTTTGGCTTACTGTAAAAGCAAGAAGTTGCTTAAGCAGATCACCAAGGATACATAAGACTTATTACTACTGTCTTTTGTTTGGTTCGCTATGGTTACTGTAGGTTCAGAGAATGCTGTCTAACTGAGATCCTTTCTTGATTATTTTAAAGAAGTTTTCTTTATTTGTTCCTCTTTCCCCTTCTTTGAAGAGCTTTTGTAACAACAAGTTCTCTGTAGCTTTTAAGATGGATTATTTCTCTTCGTGTCCTTTATATTATGAATGGTGCATGTGACTCCACAACTGTAAACTTCCTTGCTGAAGTATCTCAATTAAAAAAAAAAAAAAAGCAAGCAAGCAAATATGTATGCACAAAGTATGCAATTAAACAAGTGAGAGCTGTGCCACGCAGCAGGTTAGTACAACTGCTGAGTGCCACCAGGACATGCTCTGGAAAAAAAAACAGTAAGCCAGCATAGCTGGGTGTTGACAGAAGCAGCAGCAATTGCAATGACAAACTACTGCCCTTTTCATGTCAGATATTATAATGATGGGAAGGGAAGTATCGCAAATGAACTGCTGGAGATGGCTGTCCAGAATTCCTGAGCTGCCCCAAAAGATTATATAGAAACTGACATGGTGAAAGAAGAAGAAATTTTGCTCCATGAAGGAACTGAGAGAGGTAGCTTGCTCTCCTGCAAAGAGTCCGAGACTCGCCCAGGAGAAGCATTAGAGAAAAATGTATTTCTATATCTCTGCGTTAGAGCTCTTGTTTTTAAATATTTTATTGGAATAATTTTCATTCTTTCCAGTGGAACAATGCATTTCCAGTGAATCTGGGGTTCATCACGAAGTCCTTAGCACTGGTGCAACTTGGAGGAAAGGGTTAAACTGGCTGTGCATTTGAAAGAAAACTCAGGAAAACCAACTGTATCCATTTCCAAATTCAACAGTGAAGGTTTAATCACCTTTTAGTGCCCAGACTGGAACAGCAAACAGGTAAGACTGTGGTCTTCCATTTACCTGTCTACTATTAGGTGTAACACAGCCACAGCAGACCAGTGGCGTATTGCACCTCTCTGCACACAGAGAAATACTGGGCCAAATTTGGCTTGTTTAGTAAACTTATTGAGCAGCTGATTGATTTAGGCTTCATGTTGTAGATGGTGATTTTTAAGCCCCTGTGGAGTTCAGAGATCATTCTCAGACCTAAAAACAAAGTTTCAGTGCTGCTGAATGATGCCAGAGAATCTTGTGCTCCCCTCATTCAGACTTAATGCCATGTCACAACTTGGGGGCAGAGAGTGTTTCCCATGCAGCAGACAGAAATTCTTGCCCATTGTCCCCAACCTCTGTGTCAGCATGACAGAGCAGTTAGGACAATTCAATCAAAAAATAGTTAAGTCAAAGGTCTCCCCCTGGAGCCATGTCTCTGCTGGGTTTCCCCATCCCTGATGCAGACATGCACCTCGAGGGAATCTAGCTATTGACATTTGCTCCAAGCCAAAGAAAGTGTTTCTAAATTAGTTATTGTTTTATACTGCAGGGAAGCAAAGAAGAGATTTTTTTCTCATAGTGCTCTGGCTTGTTCTACAGTAACATTTCTGCTCCCAAGTACAATGCGTAGTGGTGGAGAGACTAATTTATTCCAGGCAGTCATATAAGGTTCACACAGCATGAATTCACCTTGAGAGGCTGAACTTTACTCAGTAGAAGAACAAGTTAAACTACACAGTTTTGAAGGGTTAGCAGTGCTATGAAATCCTTCTGACAATTCAAAAAAAAAAAATCTGTTATTTAACACAGGCAAAACAACATATTTTCTCCCACACACCTGAAACATGTTAATGAATATACTTTCTTGGCTCAGAGCAAGACACCTAGCAAGGAGAACTGAACTCCAGACCCTACAATTCACAACTCTAACACTTCTAGCATCCCCAGGCTTATCTTCCACATACTGCATCAAAGAGGCTGTGATTTACAGGGACCAAGAACTGTTCTAGTATAATTTATCAAGGGCAGGCACCAAAGCAAAGTGGCTGTGAACACCAAGGCAGCAATCCAGCTGCAGAAGTGCCACTGTGACCTATGCAGGGTGCAAGCAAGTCACTTGCAAGTGGTGAAGATTCAAGGTCATTCCTAGGACTACCCTGTAGGCTCCAGCACTTACACACCTTTCCATTTCCTGTGTGATTGTTTCCTGTCCTGGGAGCAAGGTTAATCTCAGCAGTCATTCACTCAGCAAAAAGTGGCAAGAAGTGAATGGAAAACAGATTGCTGGCTTCAGCTAGAAGAGATAAGAAGACATGCTTGGATGAGTTCATGTCTAACTCCTCTTGGTGACTCTAAATTCCTAAGCCAGTGGAGGAAAGAAGGCTTAGCTCTTAAGATAATTTTCCACCTTCTTAAGCACAGAACTGTTAGGCTCCCACAGAGATTTTTACATTTAAAAGTGGAAGGGAAAGGGAAAACCAAGTCTTCTTTCACCTTATGCAAAAAGAAAGATGGACCTATGCTACAGTTTTGATTCAGCCCTTCAAGAATCCTCCAGGATCTTTTCTGTAACAATAGGCAAAACTAACAACGCATTTTCTCCACCCCTCTCCATATATACAAGACAAGGAACTAACCTGTGTTTGCTCTAAGGTAACGCCTAGAGCCATATCAGGTCCCTCTTCTAGAGGCAGGTACAAACACATTATCAAAAAGAACTCCTGCCCCAAGCCTTACAATATAAATGGACAGGTTAGACAAACAGAGGGACAGGAAACAGATGTGGAAAAGCTGTGATAACAGCAAGCAGAAAGACAGCAGCAAAGCCCGATCTCAGCTACATGGTGACATTTGCAACATATGGGCTGAACCTAGAGGTTCAGGAAAAATCAGCTTGTTTTCAGCCAGCCTAAAGCCAGCTGTGATGTGCACAGGGACGAACTCTAAAATGACATTCTGTCATGCTTTACAATGGCAGCAAACAGTCCTTCTCCTGCTAGCTGAAAAAGGCAGGAAAAAGGAGGGTAGAGAATAGGAGATGTCTTCTTTCCTGGGTCTCCCAGCACTTGGCTGCCTGCTGCTCCATGTCAGGGTGTCCAGGAACCCAATATCTCAAACACCATTAATGCTTCTTCCTACCTTTCCCTCCTGTTGTTCACAGCACACAACTGGGCAAGTCAAGGAAAAAAATCACTGATGTGCACTTGAATCACAGAGAAAACAACTATGGAAAAGCGTTTCCTGTGCAGGTGCAGACTAATGCTTGCCTTTTTGCAGTGTTAAAACTTGAGGGATTGCTTTCTCCTGATCTTTCTCCACTTCCTTCATGAGGCCATCTTTTATCCCAACAATAAGTCTTGCCTGCAGAACGCACCCTGTGCATGCATGTGGGAATTGGAGAGCCTTACTTCTTTGTTCACTGTTTGGTTTTTGCAAACAATCCATTCCAAGCGTGCCACAGAGGCCATATTACCAGGTGATACAAATACTGGGGCCTGGAGCACATTAACTTGATCCTGTTTGGTCTTTAGTGATTATCAAGGCAATATCGGCTCAAGGGGCTACAAGAACTCATTCCCTGTTACTCTGTTGTATCTGATACAGTTCGCCCCTCTCCAGAGCACACAAAGCCAGTGACTGCACATGTCTGAGAGTTAATATTTGCTTTGCAATATGAGAGTTAAAAATAGCTGTTTGTCAAAGAGTCTGCTGGAAAGGTCTTCTGCTCTCCCCCAAAACACACCCAAGATATCTGCACTCAGAACTCCTTTTTTTACCCTGCTTTTTCATCCTGCCCCTAACTTCACAGTCCTTTCTCACATTTCTTACAAGATTTCAATAATTAAAAGCCCTATGACATTTAAGCAGTAAGCCCATTACAGTCTAGGCAAGGGGCTATCAAACATGTTGCCATCCAACATAGGAGAGAGCATCACCTCAAAGCTACTACACAGCTACTGAGTCCATCACAGCGTTGCAGCTTGGAAGAGCATGGCAGCTGGGAATCACTGGCAAACCCAGGTCTTTTCATACACTCCCATTCCCCAGCCACTCCACTACTGTGTTGCCAGCATGCAGGGTGCCACTCATCACCCTCATCACTGTTGCAGGAGCCAATGCAGCACGCACCAGCTTTACTCACAGAGATTAACTGACCCTAGCACTTCATGTTTCTCAATCAATGCCCCAGTAAAAGCTGCAGATGGGCCTGTGGTAACAGTTGTAATTCTTAAAACTGAGGTAAGGTACTGTTAAGGGACCACCTGAACCCTACAAATTCTAGGATTTTCAGCCAATGACATCCACTGCTCGCTAATCCTTTCCATAGGCACCTGTACAGACCCCCTATACCACCTCCTAGCAGCTCTTCTTGGTGGTTGCAGTGTGTCCTTCATACTGTGGGGTATCATGAGCCAACACTCACTCACAACTCAAAATGTAAAATGTGCAAGGACTGGCCCACCTCAAGAAACGTCACCTTTTGCACTCAGTGCAAATGGATAGGCATAGGAATATGTTGTTATTTTTTTTGCTGCTGGCAGTTTCTTTTGCTTGGCATACTCTCTTCTCACAGCGTGACCTTACATACCCTCCCTCCTCCTGTCCTTGCCATCTAGGAAAACAAACCAGTTGAAGATGCGTCTGCAAAATCATATTTGTTACCTACTCCAAGGACAATTTTTCAAGCCTGGAGAAAGCCAAACCCAGCACCACAGGAACTGCCATACTAGGAAATCTAGTTTCTTTAATCTTCCTCCTTTCTGCTCTAAAAACAAGGAGCAAATGACGATATTTGGAACTTGCCTTTCAAATCTTGTTACACAGCACTGCCTCGTGCCCTGTTTTACAGGATGCTTTACACCTCTTCCCAGACTTCTGTATTACTTTTCTATACTTGCTGCTGTGACCTATATTGCCATAACACATAGGGTTTGTAGCTTGACAGGCTGACCAACTGCCACAAGACCTTTTTTTGATTGTGTCTTTTTGGGGTAACTGGAAAATATTTCCACATAGGAAAATACAGCTAAGATACACACACCTGTGATCAGTTCAGAGAAGAAATAAGACAACAGCAGGGTCTCAAAGTACAGTTGTTGAAGGTTTTTTTCACCATGTAATTAGACACAACTTCCTGCCTTGGCATATTGCTTACATGAATTTGAAACACAAATGTCATGAAAATTTGCCCTGCAATCAGGCAATTCCATAAATTAGGTACATCTAAAACTATGGGATTTTCTAGCAACTGGAATTGGTAGTACTTATCTCTTCTGGAGATAGATCCTTGGCCCCAGCATGGCCAGTTTCTGCTTTTGATGTCTGCCACTTCTCTTTCCCTTACTTTCCTTCCTTAGTATTAACATTTCCATTATACCTCATATAAATAGCAATAATAATAGTAATGACAACAGTAGTAATGATCATCAAGAACTTTCCTTCCATTAGCTAATTTGACCTTTCAACACCATAGGAGGATAGCAGGAAGTATTATTCCTAAACCAGAGAGAAATAAAAACAGAAGCAATGTTTATGTAACTTTTCCAGGGTCACAGAAAGAATCACACATTAGCACTGGAGTTTCACTCTCTACTCTCTAAGGTCACGCTTTACTGATGCCAAATGAGACTTGCCCTCTTTAATATTTCTACCATGTCCCCAACATTGAGCCATTTTCTCTCATAGCAATTTTCCCTGTTCTACAACCAAGAGGAACTGCTCTTGGAAACTGAAATCCTTCCATCTATATTTCTAGTTCCCTACTTATCTCCATAGTTTTAATTCTTCTGTATTTGCTGTGGTTGTCTTCTCCCTCATTGTACTATCATTTCCCTTTCTTTCTTTTATTCTATATTCCCTACTTCATCATGCTCCTCCTTCCTCCCTGAGCCTACTCAGACAAACTAATAACCACTAAATAGTCTATATCTGGGAGCAAAAGACCAGATGATGCAGCAGAGCCACACTTGATGAACTGACTGAAGCTCTTGCCAGGCATTCAATAGCTAAGGGATTTAGGTATTCACTTCTCGCTCATTTTAATGAGAATCAGACAGCAAAATTTTTAGGGACTCTTTGAAGATTGAAGCTTAGAGCAGCCAACAGCAATTAAAACACAGCTCAACATCAAGAGAAGTGTCCTTTAGGGCAAGAGAGTACCGATGGCATCCCTAGGTAATGAGAAGGAAACGCTAACGGACTGTCCAGAAGGAGCTGGGCCGGTTCATCACAGCACGGCAGCTCTATGTTTTTTGACTCACTGCCAGGTCACACACAGTCCACAATACCGCAGCGAGAACTCCCCTCGGACCAGATAATGGCAACAGCGCATGGCTTAGAGTGACGGTGCCAGTACAAAAGGGGAATTTTACGGTCCAAGCCATTGTCATCACATCACACTTAGCAAACCCTTTCTTTACTCACCCAGCCTTCTATAATTATTAAAAAGTCTTCTCAAGTGAATTTAGTGCCCATGAAAGATGCCAGGCTCATAGCCCTGGAGATTCATTTTCCTTGCCTACAGATCAGCTTGTCAACCTTCCTCCCTGCCCCCTTCTCCTCACTGCACCTCCAAAGTGTTCTAGCACTTTCTTGAAGGAAGCGCCTCTTGAAGACAAAAGGAAGACTATTTCTCTAAGATCTTGCTGCTGAGATGGTTAGCTCCACAGATCCAAGTACAGCAGCTCTTTTTAAAGAACAGGCATTCTTGCAGCAGAATGTATTGCTTCCGGTCCACCATGCACTGGCACACAGGAGTACATCGTACAAAAGTACTGCTGTCTGCAGGACCAGTGGTCAAGTGAATATCACTTCAATGCACCCTCTACGTAAGTTTTCTTGCCCCAAATTGACTCATGAAAAGAATTCCCTGACAGCATTTTCTGTGACAGTACTATAACCCCCATATAGTAAAGAATCACAATCAAAAACTCAGCAATGATCAAAAGCACAAGAGAGTGTGGAGCAACCAGTTTCAATTTCATGCAGAAAGAACGGATATATTAAAGATCAAAGGGTCCGTGTGCTTCTGACCACCATCCACGTATTGCTATGCACATGTACTTGCACACACAAGATCCCGGGACTTTGTGCCAGGATAGGCTGGCTGAGCATTTGAGAACCTACACACCACAAACCCACATGCAAGTGTGCAGTCTTAGCTGTGCATTTTCCTAAACAGCGTCCTACCAGGCTACCCAAGTGTAAAAGCACGGAAACTGAAAAGCCTGTCCTTGCTCAGGCCTTGTGGACGTCTTGGGGGGCTTCGTCGTCTTAACTGGAAGCCGCAGAGAGATGGAGCAACAGTTACTCAGCCTTGGTCGGTTTGTTCAAATCCCTCACCCTGCAGTCGCTATCCTTGTCCCCTACTGCCACCCTGCGGCAGTTCCAAATTCAAGGGATAACTGCTTTTTTCCTGCGCTACTTACTTAGTATCTCGTTCGTAGCTGGTGGCACTCAACTGTTAGGAATGCTTTTCTAATGATGGGCTAAAGGAACAGCTCACGTAGTGTTACTGAGAAGAGGTGTAAAACCCTGTATACTTACTCCTAAATCTGAATTTCACCCTTCAAACCTACAGGTAATTCTGTTTTCAGTAACATGAGCTATGCACGAGCAGCAAATTAATCTGAAGGGCCATTCAATTATTACTGTTTTGAAAATCGAACAGCTGCTGCTCTTAAGCCAAAGGGAACATCTCAAAGGTAAATGTATGAATAAATTTTAAGGTGTGGAAAAGCAAGAATAAACTGCTAAGCAGTGGCATTTACCTTATTCCTTAATTTAGTCAGACTCTTCAGAGAATGCTGCAGTTCTCTGTCTAATTGCAAAATGAGAGAAAGAGAGTCCTGGCCTCTTCAGCTGGTCTGGCTGATAATTTTCAATCCTTCCCGCTTCACCAGTCATGATCTCGTGGTTTCTTTGCCCTGCAGCTCTCTTAACATTTTTGCTGATAGTACCCTTAACCTTGTGGTTCGGAGCACGTTCCCTACCAGTTTGTCCTGAAAGCACCTTAGGCTACTGAATATTGGATAACATTCATTTTAATAAGCAATTAATTCATTTTGTTTGCGCTCCATGTCAATTCTTTAACGAGTGCCCCAAGAGGCCAAGTGCACCCCCAAATCCCCTGGCCACGTGTCAGCTTAAATGTCTTCAACCTGCACAGGGTGTTTTTTTCACCAGCTCAAGAAAATGCTGGAGCAATTTTGAAAGTAAGACGATAAAAGCAGGCTTAGCTAGAGATTAGCAAGGCATTTCACAGCAATCCAGGAACTTTCTTGTTAATTTTACACTGCAGATGTGGACACTGATAATGCAAAAACTGCTAGGGAATGCAAGGACGCACATTTGTTATCTCCTACCTTCAAAAAGACCCTTCAGATATAGGTGACGGGGAAGGGTAGTCCCTAAAGCCACTCACACAATAGTAGGAGTCAAGAAGCTAGTGCCTGCTCTCTGTATTTCTTTTACACATATCTTCAGAGATGATGCATGGGAAGGGCTCCTAGTCCGTATAAAGTACAGTCTATTTTCCTAAGGTCCAGCCTTTATCCTCTCAAGAGGGAAGTAGTTTTTCCCCAGGCTCAAAAGGTCTCTCAACAGACACAAGCTTCCCAAACTACTGCAACTCATATGGATGTGCAGGGCTGTTCTATGAAAACACAGAATATTCAATACTCAGTGCTTATGGCTGCTAACTTTGTGAAAGCTTATAATTACACCTTGCCCTGCATCTAAAATACATGCTTACATCCACCAGTATGACATCTAAATGCCTTTCTAGAACAAGGGTTTCAAATCATGTTCTGTCATACGTGCCAAGGAAAAGTCCACCGCAAGCATCTCAAACACAAACTGAGAATTTGCATTCCCTTTCTGTCTTCTCCTCCACTTGGTACTATTTCCTGGTTTATCACAGTTCTCTCAAAATTATTTTTGCTGCTCTTCTGTTTCCAAAAATGTCACTGAAAATAAACTGATAGGACAAACAACCATGAGATTCCCACTAACAAGGGCAGTGTGAAATGACCTCTTTGGCCATCGGCAGTGAAAGGCCCTTGATCTCAGGAACGAATTGGATTACAAAGGCATGTTTTCCATGAGTACTGCTAGGCTTACTCCAGTTCTATACTTAAACTAGAGGCATGCACAAAAAAGTGACCTAGCTCCTGCACTATTAGAAGGCCCCTTTGACTTGCTAGTTTTCTCCATTCTTGCATGTACTGTTGGGTCCTGGAGGTATCAGCATTAAAGACACAAGGTGATATATGAATGTGTCTGAGCTTAGCTGGACCAAGTACAGGAAGCACTTTACATCTGAACATTGCACAATCTTTTTCATTTTCTTGGTTTCAGTCTTAAGCACCAAAGAAACATACTCCTGCTTCATGGATGATGGGAGCCGTCAATAGCATCCACATGGGCCTCATTCCCTGGCAGAAGGTAAATCAATCTGTCAGCCCAGATCAGGCCTTTTCAGAGATGGTTCCCCTCTGAAATCCATTTGATTGATTTTACAGAGCATGCTTTTGTGACTGCAGCTACGCAAAGACTGCATGCTCAAAACACTACCTGAATGGTGCACAGGGGCTCACTGTGTGTGCTGTTTACTCAATGCACTGGAAACTTTACTCCTGCATCTTGGGGGTGGGGAGGAGAAAGAAGGGGACCGGAATAGAAATAACTAGAAAGGAAGGGAATGTGCCTGCTAAAGCCAATCACTACACATTGGCTAAATCACATTTCTTTAATTGCCGTAGCTCCAGGGGCTAAGGCAGCAGGCACATGTTTTTATAAGCTGAATCATACATTAATGAAAATCCCAGGACATTCCTGTAAGAGCACAGGCATTAGTGGCAGCTGGGACGCTGGCCAAATTCCAGTGAAGGTAATGACATTCTGTTTCCCCATGGTCTCCCCGCCGCTTCAATGAATATGGTCAATTGTTTCAGCTCCAAGTCACTGCAGCGTTCCTGAGATCAGCTGCCATACCCACAGCATCCTGTACCGTTCTCTGGGATATCATTCTCACTTAAGGAATCTTTGCAGAATTTAAAAATAGGTCCTGTGAATGATGAAAATGTCCCTTCTGGCAAACAAGTTTGCAATAACAGCTTTAAGTCAAATAAACTGAAGAAAACTTTCAGATTGCGTAAAAGTTCTAAGAGGAAAGAACAAAAAGTACACTCGAAACCTCAAGGCAGAAATACTGTGGCAGGCGCTGCTCAGGCTGTTTGGAATTAGTTTAACTAATATAATTCTGGGGACTGGACCAAGCATTGCTAAACTCAGTCTTTTCCATTTAATGGCGTTTGGATGAAGCCTACACAGAAGCATTTTTGAGAGAAAAGTTCTTCCACTGTAAGAGGGCTTGGAATAGGTATTTTGCTCTGCTATGACTAAAGATGGCCAGTAACATCGTTCCTCAAGCCCTCCAAACCCAAAGCAAACACATGCTTTGAACCCTGAAACTTGCCGCCTCCTCTACAACAGCCCTATCCACTGCCCCAGAAAGCAACTTAAGCCAAGCAGCAGTGAGCAGTGATTCACAAGTCTGTCTCTATGGCTGTCAGCTGTGCCACTGAGCCTATGCTTTAAAAACCTCCGGAACTTAAATGACGGTCCAAATCTTGGAAAAGAGTTTTCCCAGTTTTCTTCACACCAAGCACCACCATAGCCCTTCAATGGTTCCTCCACCAGCACTAACTAGAGAGCAAGGTACTGTGCAGAGGGAGAGAAGCAACATCCTATGATGTGACCATGGACTGACATTCACTAGGTTGATGGCAGGGTATCTCATGGAAGGGATAATTTTTAAAGATATTCTCTCTCTCAGAGGGACTGTCTTTAACCTGGTCATCGAAGCAGACTGTATTGAAGATATGAAGAGCTTGGAGGGAGGAGCTTTAAAGACTTCAGATCATTTCAAAGGGCCTGCCAGGAGAAGAGCAAAATCCCAGGGAAATGGGACAACAAACCTCAGGGCCGTCAGTCCAACTTTCCAGCTGTCCCAGCAGAGACTTTGTGAATGGTAATATTGAACTGTTGCTGTTTACTCTCACCCTTGCCAACATAAAAATTAAAAATGTACAGTGCTGTCCCTTTGAAAAGCTGTGCAGAGCAAGTTATAGGGAAACTCCCAGCATCTGTTCCTCAAGCTGAATTAGGACAGGAGCCAGCTGACCCTTTTTTGTTGAATCTGCTTTTTCCTGACATGATAGACCCCCAGATTTGAACAGAGGCTTAGCAGTTGGATTCTGTCCTGCATTTTGGCATTTACTGGGGCAAGGATTAACGCCTTAATCACATGTATAGCCAAAATATGGAGTTTCTCCCTATGTATGAAAACAGTACAAAGATAGTGGCAGACTCTTGACCTGTTGGCACAATAGCGGATCCTAGAGATCTCCACCAATATTACAGCTGCCAACAGTATGCTTGTGTATGTCTTTACAGAATTAAAAATCACACAAAGCATAGATAGGGATGGAGTGCTATGTTACCAGTTTCTCAGGTGAAAGCATGGGCAGACTCGCTGCATGTATGAAACAGCCTGCAACTGACCTTGAAAGGCCCTGTGTTTACCTCCCAGGTTGCCCTTTTGCTTATTTTAACTTTTCCTTAGAAATTCACTCAGGAATCCCATTCTTGATGGAACAGAATGTAGATACAACAAAGCTGCCCTCCTCTCCTTACTAGAATTACTCTCCAAATCAGTAAGACAGAGATGCATTTTTAATAGGCCTTGCTGCACCAGAGTCAGGCTTGCTTAACCAGCAGCTCTAGGAACAGGGAATTAAGTTTCTTATAGTCCTTGTGCTCTCCAGTTCCACCATCTCACAGCTGCTGCAAAGGGACAGCTGGAGCAGCTACATGATGCCATTTACCTGAATTCCTAGAAGAGGTATGTGATGATGTGTGTCACAGCGCTTAGCTTTGTGCTACGTACTGAAGGAGTCCACATTTTTTGAGTGCTTTTGCTGCACCCTGAGGGACCAAAACTGTTCCTGGTAGCTCACTCCAGCTTACATTCTAAGAAACGCTTCTTTTTTCCTCACTGCTTTTACAAGGGTCCTTTTAAGTCACTACATTTCAGCCATCAGTCTCCCCCAGGCAGCACCTCAGCTGGCATAAACCACTGGAACACCCCTCACTTCACAAACTTCAGCTGGCTACAGAGCTCTTGCAAAAAATAGGTCCTCTATACTTGCCACTTGTCACCATTTGGATGTCCATCTATTGGGAAGTTAGTTTCAATTATTGATAAAATGTACGCATATAAATAGCACAAGGCAGACGTGGCTTTCAGATGAGCCCACGTGACTGTGGCCAGTGTATGATCTCAGCCTGCCCATCAAGGGAAGAGATGTTTTTCACTCAGCCATGTGCCTGAAATATGTATCGTCACCCAACATCCTGATTGATTAACTAAGTGGGTGCTGAAGGAACAGTATGTAGTGCTTAGCTAATTACACTGCCCAAGATCTTTTGTTCTGCTACCACTGGATTACCTCAATTGATTCTTTCAGTCCCTAAACAGCTTTGTGGGCTGTATGGCTGGTCAGAATAAGGTCTTTTGTCATATTTTAATGAAAAAAAAAGTTTTAAATCCTCTCCTTCTCCCTGCACTCCAAGCAGCAGCAAGGGTAACCTTGGTACAAGGACAGCCATATGTGGCTGACCAGTATCTGTCAACTTCTTGGATGTGATTGCTAATGCACTCCTCTCCCCACATGAACATACTCCTCCCACTAGGCTGTTGGGGTTCACATGCTTCACCACATCAGCTATCTGGTCCATCAGTCTATTAAAGAAAGATATGTACTGTCACCTCCATCTCCACAGGCTGCAGGGGATTTAAGTCTTAAAGAACTTCTGCTAGAACCCAGATAGGCTCCAACAGCTAAAAACAATCAATCATGGCTATTTCTATTAACCCTCAAACACAAAAGTGTCAGATATTTGCACATCAAGTGTACAGTCCAACTATTAAAACCTTCAGCAGCTTTGTCTAGCCCAGACCCCTGAACACACATACCTTTTGTAAGAAACTGAGTCATCTAGAGGCTAACACTATGGAATCGCTATCAAACGAGCTCTGTTTCAAACCAAATAGCATTACTTCCTGGGTCTGCCTTTCTCTTCAATCCCTTCAGTTAAGTGATATGTTCTTTGTGATCAGGACTGTATCTTGCTGTGTGATTTAGTTATGCCTAGAGTAAGATGCTCCTCAGAGCAAATCATGCTCCTTCTTCCCTCCTGAGAGCAGGAGCTCTCTTAGCACTAATACAGTCATAGCACTAAATGCAGCCACCTTGACACCACACTGATAGTTTTATAAATTAAATGTGAGTGTGCAGTAAGAATTTTTTAAATGTTTCTGATTTCACCTCTCAAACACATTAACTATTTGATTCGTGATCTCATCTTCCTTTCTCTGCAAGATACTGAGAATGGACATTGTCAATTCAAAAATAGCTAGAGGGGTGGTAGGAAGCTAGAAAAGAATCTGTTTCAGTTTCTATGAACAACTACCTTATAACAGGTTTTGTCAGAAAAAGTCCAACCATACCTGGTGGGGTTAAACACTGAATCGTAGTGCTGAATTCTCACAGCTAATCACTTTCCTGCCCAGAAGTATGATTAAGCAACTCATGGAAAATCTTGCAAGCACAAATCATTTGTAAGTGCAAATCACTTGAAAATTTGTCCACAGAAAGATCTTTGAAGTATCACTTTTCTAAGATTTTAAGATCGATGACCCTGAGAAAGTAGTTGTAGGCTTACCACTTTTGCTTTGTGAAGTTTTAACAACTTCTGCAAGGACATAAATGACTCATGCAATTTTCCTGCAGTTTGTTGGTCAAGTCTGTAAATACCATAAACACCATGAGATAAATTTCTAGATGATGCTGCCAGAAAAAGTGGTTGTGAACATTCAGCATAATACAGGTTCATGACCAATTAATTCTGACATAAACTAATCTGAAACATATTTTTTTTCTTAAATAAAAATGAAATCCCACCTTTGGTTTAAAATTCCCAAGGATTAAGAAGCTACTGTGGTAGAAGCTTGGTAAATTGTTCCAGTGATAAATATTGCTTCACAAATAAAAAGCGCCCTCATGTTTCTAACCACATCTTTTAGCTTCAGCATCCAACTACTGGTGATGAATATTTTGTAGTTAAACCGAAAACAGTCAATACACAATTTAAAACATGAAGTATTTGAATTGGCAGTGTGTCACTGAAGCTCTCCACAAAATGTCTGCTATTAAATTAATCCAATAAACTTCAGTATATAATGAACATTTTGTCAGCATTGTCTGGAGTCATTAAACCTGGCATATCCTCCTACAGTACAATGTAAAATTCAGATGTCATGACCAAGCTAGAAGTTGTGTTCTGCTCTATGTGCCCATTCTCCAGAGCTGATTATTTTTCAGCTGGCTGAGTTTCAGATATGAACTAAAGTGATTAATAAATGAAAAGACTCTTATCATTCATTCCTCTGCTCACAGCCCCTAAACAATTTTGCCCTGACATTTGCCAGTAAAGTTGTAATAGCTCATAATAATACATTCTTCATCATTTACTGAGATTGATGATCACAACTCTTAATTTCAAGACCCATTTCTTTTGCAAAGTAATGGGCCTGGGGAAGGAGAGAACACCTTGAGACTAACAAGCAGTTGTTAACCTACCGTGACCAGAAAATAAAGGCATACTGCTCTTTTGTAGCTGCTGTTTACACTGAATGGTCTCCATGTCAGATTTGTTCCCTTTGAGTTAGAGTAAGTTGGTTTGATTGCCACTTTGGCATGTCTGAAACTCTAATTGTCTTGTTTCCATTTCACACATCATCACAATAACATTTCTAGAACTGGAAGACAAATGCCAATTTGACTGTTAAGGTAGACTGAAAAATAACCAGATAACCTGCAGGTTTTTTACAACTTCAAATATGGCTTTTCCCTGGCCCAATAAAAATTAAGGCTCTGGTAAAACTGCAACTCTAGTGCTTTAGTTTAAAACTTGTGTAAAACAAAGGCTTTTGCCCAAATACTCGCAGTATGCTTAAGTGTTTGCCAACTTTGGAGATACTCTAGTATCTTATATTTTCATAAATGCTTCTTTCATTCAGGAAGTACAGAGAAGAAATCAATGCAGAGCAGTATGAAGGCAAGGTGCCCAAACAGCTGCAGCTGAAACAAGTTTGGAGTTCAGCACCGAAATACTACATGTATATATATTTTCTTACAGATCTTAAAGTACAGTATGAGAACAGAACACGTATCTAAAATCAGAGTTTGACTATCTGATTGATGAGGAAGGAACAAATGTATTCAGATCACCTAGCATGATAAGAAAATGCATTAAAACCAATAAACATAACATTTTCCTTTATCAGTCCAAAAACATAGGCCACATTTTAAAATCTAGTGGTTCTTGCATTGTCTATTTCCTCAACAGAATTTTCTGAAGTTGGCCATAGGATTCACTGTGCTCAGGGAACTAAAGCCATGTAGCATATAGAGTCGAGCTCTCTGGGTCACATTAACTGGACTTTGAAGGCATTGGAATTATTCTGGTTTCTTTAGGCTGGAAATCTATCTGCATGACCACCCTGCTCCTTTTCTTGGCATGTTTGAATCTCATATGTAAAAAGAAACCGCAAGTGCTTTCAGCAGATTAGGTTTTCCCATGCCCGTGGAGACTGAAGACTATGCCAGAACAGCAAACATCACAGCAGCATTTTACATCCTTGGTAGCTTGCGATCAGCAAAGCAGAAATNAAAAAAAAAAACAAACCAAAAGAGAACTTGCCAGTTCCAGTGATCTTAGTTACCCAGCAAACCACCTCCTCTCATCAGAAAGCACAAGCTCCCAATGGCTTCATTCTCTCACTGTTATTCTCTGAGCGCCATGAAACCATGACTTACAAACACCTTTTATGGAGCCAGGATTCTGCTTCTCCCTGATGACATTTACTCAGCAGCTTTCACAAATGCTGGAGGACAAAGATGAAACACTAAGGAACACCCCACACCTGTCATTTCACCCCCACGCTCACTGTCATCCCTGACTATCCACTCTCTGCACGATTCCACCAACTGCCCTTCCAGTGCTTAAAGGTCTCAGGAGAAAGCTGACACATTTGGCAACTCCATCTTTTTGTCTGAAGTGTCAGGCTAAGACATAGATAGAATAAATGGTAGTTCTGGTACTTGACACTGCTTGTTCACCTTCTCACAAGGAAGAGAAAGAATCATAGAGGAATACTGTCTGCTAATAAAGCAGACCACAAACAGTTATTACAATAGGGTTTCAAATTAAGTATGTAAATAAACCCTGAGAGGAAGGACTTCAGACACAAGCATATACAACTGTGAAATTTATATGGTCAAATTGTCCTTTGTTAACAATAAATCAGATGCAAGCAGAAGCGAGAGGCTGAGTCCCTATAAATTATCTAGACATTCAGAAACATACAGCAGAAAAGAGGGTAGAGTTGAAATATATAACCTATTGTTTTCCACCCCAATGCTAAGAATAAAAAGTACATGAAACAGCAAAAGCTGAATAGCACAAACAGTTACTTTAGTTTAATTACCATGTTTCATTATGCACCCCAGAATCTCAGTCCATTCTATAGCACCAGATCTTGCAAAATATTCTTGTCTAACACCATTCTTCACAGCAGCTTTTTGTATTGTATAGACACCCCATCCATAGCACAGTCTATGAAACTTTCAGTTTTGGAACCATTTTTCCTACAATGTAAGTATCCACAGTGTTGCATAATCAAATTCTTTTGTGATCCTTTCCAATTGCACAAGCAAACATGGAAGTGGCTGATCTTTAAGTAAATGTCAGCCAACACATATTTCTTCTTTCTGACCTGGGACAAGGATGAGAAATGCTCCTTGCCAAACCTGCCCTTTCAAAGGAAAGACTCCACTCTGAAGAAAACTTGTACGGCTCTTTATTTGAGTTGCAAAAGGACCCACGCAAATGAATGACTTGATGCATTTATTAGTGTCTCTGCAATTTTTTTTCCTCCTCTTTGAAATGTCAGTTCAGAAGTTGGATGTACTGCTGAAGCAGTACATGAAATTCTGTTACAAAATTGTCTGATTTCTACTACCGCTTTCCTTCTGCCTAATTTCTATATCCAAAGCCAACTTCCTAAAATCATATATAACAGGGCACCCTATGCTGGTTTTGCTGGCAGCCTTCCTCAAAGAGCAGGGTAAGACAGGAAAATCTCACTGCAACTATTGCAAGTGAATTTTCCAAAAGACCTCGTCTGAAAGACATCTGGAAAATTATTTTCTCTCAAAATTTTGCTAAACATTGTGCCTGAGCTTTATGCCTAACACTGCCTACTTGAATTCCTGAGTCTTTCCTTTGTGAGACAGCAATATGCACACAGTAATTAGTTTTGTACCTTAGGGACACATTATTCACTCTAGAGAAAGAAAGAGTGAAAGAAAAACACAGGCCAATTTCTCAGTCGAGATCCTGGTGTCATTCCAGTAGGATCAATGTGTTGATTTACATCAGCTAAAGCACTGGCCTCAGGAAATCATTCCTACATGCATTATATTTGATGAATTTGATTAATCAGGTAGCTTTTGTGAGAGTGATAGAGGAGGCAAAATTGACCCAGGATCATATGGCTATTCAGCATCATACACGTTTTTCTTCAGAACTCAAAGGAAAAGGCTGCCATATTTTATTTCTGTAGCAGTAATGAATTCTACTTTATCCACACAATTTCTCCCTCTTTT
>VZRU01003855.1:82178-108989 GCA_013398155.1 Pedionomus torquatus | reverse complement strand
TTTTTCCCCAGACAGCATGATCCTGTGAGCATAGCCTTTCCCTGGCTGTGAACTAGGCCAGCCCAGCTGACAGCAGTACTCCAAAATTTTCCCTGTTTTCAGCCCTAATTGCTTTGCTCAAGTTCCTTTCCACCCATTTAGGACTCAGTCATTGTCTTCATGGTAAGAGAAGTCTCAACATGCTAAAATAAGCTCAAACCAGCTCCTGTTAACTCTGAGAGGGAGAAGAGTAATTTTAATCCCATCCCAGATGAGGCAGACCTTTTCACAAAGCCTGTCCTCTCTGTCCTATGAAAGTCCCCTTGTTACAGCTCAGGCACAGCTCCCAATCCTCTTTCTAATTCAAAGTCCAGCTGTGGCCTGGAGAGGTTGGGGGGGGGGCATGAAGAAAAGGTCTATCAGACAGGGGAGGGGTTGTTTCCCCTGCTGCTGGGACAGAAACAGCTCAGATGAAAAAATATGCTGTCTTTTGATGCTATAGTACAGATTTGGAACATTAGCCAACTCCCAAGGGCTGTCCTCAGATGACTTTGCCACCATCATCTCTCAGTTTCTCCAGGCAGATAACAATGCTCATCCATCACACTTAAATAGCTAGAACCAAATTCTGCTACAGTTACGTCAGTGTACAGCAGAAGAAATACTACTGACATTTCACTGACTCTTTCCAGGTTTACCTCACGTTAATTTCAAGAGCAGTTTTCCATCCTGAGGGTTCATCGTGCCCCTCACAAATGCACTCAGCAGTCCTACTTTTAAAGCCCTCGTAGAGCAACACTTCAAAAAGCTCTCTGTGTCCATTCTAGTCTCTTGGCCCCTCACCTGCAACAATTACCTTGTTACATGCTACCACTGAAAATGTCTGCTACTGTCAGGCTGTCTGGGGGCAGAGCTCAAGCACAAGTATTTTCCTACAGTGTTTTTGTCCTGAGGTGGTGATACTCGTTGCTGATCCAAATCCTCAGCTTGAAAACTGTGTCCTGTCCCGCAGCAGGTTGCTCCGATGGTGTAATATTGAGAGGGTGAGGGTGTGGGTGTAGCTGTGCTTTGCATCACAAAAAATCACTCTATATAAACCAAGACTCTATACAAACCACACATTATTGAAAAACCTGAGCTGACAATTTACACACCTTACTGCTGCAGGCACTCTACACAGCCATTGTTAAAGACAGAAAGTTTGTCAAGGCAGAGTTAAAAATATTATTTCACCCTCACCAGCCTGCTAGAGTCTCTTCCCACCTCAAAACAAAAGTGAGACAAAAGATGGCGTGAGTGGGAATCAGAGGTAAGATCAGATTTTAAGCAGAAGTTCCTTGGTCCTCCACAGGGCCTGTTCTCATGAACCATTCTGCTTTCTTGAATGCCCAGGAATTAAACTGCACAAAACCACAGTGGAGAAAGGATCAGGCCTGTAATCTGGTTTCACTTTTATTATTTGTTCCTAATCTCCCTTCAGTTCCCACGCAGTTTTTGAAGTATCGATCACCCCATAGAAAAAGCTCAAAATGAACAATGGATTCATGGTTAATGAGTCCCAGTAGCTCCATTCACCTCACTTGAGACCTTAGGGTGAGAAAGTTAAGTGCTACTGTACAAGCTCAAGTGACTGCTCACCATTTCCTTAATATTTCATCTCTTTGTATTTTATAGTTTGCCTTATTCTGAGGTAATGTTTATTTTTCCAGAGAGTGGTTATTGTGGTAAACTGATAGCAAACTAGCAGTGTGGGAAATGAGATTTCACTGCATTCATCTCCTGTACTTCAATACTTCGTTCAGGAAGGCAACGTGGGAAAAAAAAGTCAATATAAGTTTTTTTCTCTTTAAGAAGGATGATACCTTGTTTCATCCAATGATGACAACCCCAGATTAATAACTGCAATATTTCTATTTAAATTTAGGAATGACAGCACTGAGAGGCAAAGAGATTTGTGGGATGGTCTTAAAAAGTAGGAAGAGGTGATGTACTTGAGGATGAACCTCCTGATGTCAATGAAATTATGCTGAAGTATATCAACTCAAACCTGACATGGCCTATTCATCCCACCTTGAGTGGGAAATTCTCATACCTTTGGTATGTCAATTTAGCCAATGGAAAAGAAAAGTTATCCAAGCAGCTTTGCTTCTTGTTTTTTCTTCTCTTTTAGCATCATCCTGATCCCTATGCTCTCTTTATACTTGAGTTCCACTTCTTTCCTTTGTCCCTCCTTGATGCTGCTGAGTCTCTCTCATTAACGATTTTCTATAGCAGGAATGATTTAACTTCCAGCATTTGTTTACTAATGGAAGAGGTATTGTATTCTTCAGCATGCACACCCCTAGGGCACAAGGTCTCTAGTAACACAATTCTTTTCTGTTTGCTCATCTTCTTCACACCTTTAAGCACATTTTGCTTTATCCACATAAGTAATGCTAGAGAAAACAATGGGATTTCTGAGCTGAAAACAGACTGGACCCCATTTGTATGTTTGTAGAACTCTACCATCCAAAACTGTAGAAGAAAAAAATCTCCTTTTGCTTTTGCAGTTGTGGAGAGCAGATGGTTCTTTATGGTTAATGTAACTCTCTAAGAATGTGTTCTATTCTAATCTTGCTGACTAATCTTTCTTCTTCTAAAGTGTTAATCTTGCTTTAGTAATAAATGTGTGATATTGTGTTAGAAAAGCCAATCAACTGCTCAGGCTTTAGCTGGGAAGCAATGTGAGTTCCTCTTTGTACACGCTCTTCTCAAATGTGATTGTTTCCCCAGTGTCAAATTCCATGGATTTTAGCAGCTGAATGGGTACAAAATTTGACATGGTCAGAAACGTGTGCTTATAAAAACTTATTATCGTTGAATAGCTGGTGCATTCTTGGTGCACTCATGTGCAAACTACTCTTTGCTGGCTGGCATCACCTCTGGGCCTCATTAGCACACACACGCACAGATCCCAGAGAGGTCTGGCTTGCACTCCCATCTTCTTCTCAAATACCATTCTGACTGTTCCCATATTTCACTTGGGAAGAAGATGTGTGAGGCTGGCATGGAGCAAGCCAGCACCCTGCATACAACAGCTGTCCTCAGATAACCTTAGAGCTGGCTGAGCCTGCCAGTTAAATATCATGACTCCTCAGCCAAATCAAGCCCTGGGGAGCTAGGCAGCCCTTGAGGGCAATAACTCATGTGCCGAGAATTACAGCCATCTCAATATTTAACTGAGAACAAGGCTGGGCAGAAACACCAAGTCTCATGACCTTCCAGCCAACATTTTTGTGGGCTGCTAGAGGGTTGCATTGAATAGAATCATAGAATTGCCTAGGTTGGAAGGGACCTTCAAGATCATCTAGTCCACCCATCAAACTAACTGATAAAAAAACATCACTAAACCATGTCACTACACACTGTGTCAACCTGTCTTTTAAATACCTCCAGGGATGGTGCCTCAACCACTTTCCTGGGCAGTCCATTCCAATGCTTAATAACCTTTTCAGTGCAAAAAAATTTCCTAATATCCAATCGAACGCCCCCTGGCGCAACTCAACGCCATTTCCTCTTGTCCTCTCACCCATGACTTGGAAGAAGAGACCAGCTCTTGCCTCTCTACACCCTCCTTTCAGGTGTAGAGAGTGAGGAGGTCTCTCCTCTGCATCCTTTTCTCCGGACTGAACAACCCCAGCTCCTTCAGCCTCTCTTTAATAGACTTATTCTCCAGATCCCTCACCAGCTTCGTTGCCCTTCCCTGGATCCGGTCTAGTATCTCAATGTCTTTTTTTGTGGGAGTGCTAGCTCCCACTCCCATAGCATGCTCCACCAGGCTGACAAAAACCAGCAATGTGTAGTTAGATGCAGGAAGTGCACAATACAGCCACAGACAGAGCCAAGTGGCTGAGGTGTGGGTCATGCAAATCTGAGCAAAGCATGATGAAACACATGACAAAGTGTCAGTTGTCTAACCTTTGGTCTCAGTGGTGAGAGAGCTACAGGCCTGATTGGGCCAGGGATGTCTGCACCACTCTTATCATGTGCATGTGGTGCCAATGCCAATGGAGCCTCCTTTGGTGAATCTAGCACAAAGTCAACAGTTTACAGTGGCACAGAAGTACTGGACTAGTATATATACACCAGCTTTAAGAAAAGCTGCTTCACCCTCACAAGCTGCTCTCCTGACAAGGCCTTACACTACCAAAACCTCTTTCCCTGGATTAGTGCTACCCCTAGATTTAGAGACAAATCTCAGAAGTTATTTGGAACAGTTGAAATAAGGCTTTGGCAGCTCAGGCTGTGGGAGGAGGTTAAGCACTAATGTTGAGCACACAGCATCTCCTTCTTGGCCTGATGGAGTTCTTCACAACCTTCTGCTCAGAGCTGTGCATTTTAGCTCAGGCAGCAGGAACTTCTGTTCTCCTGTGGAGGTTCCCTCACCAGTCCTGGGGATGATGCTCATCAGCAGAATAATCTCACAGGGCTCTTTTTCCCTGTCTCTCTCCATTGCAGTTTCCATGGGCAAAGGGCCACAGTATCCTCTCTGGGTGGAAAGACACCACAGGTGAGAGCATCTGAGTATTAATAAATAAGAGCAGTAGCCAACAGGGAACTTGAGTGAGAAAGTCAGGTTTTTAAAGAGTTCTCAGTCCAACAACTAAGGACCAGGGAAACTCTGGTCCCTGGGCACTAAGTGTTGCTGTAAATCCAGTTCTCATCCACTCTGCTTTAAAGATTGTTCATCAATCTTTCTAATGCCTATGTGACTTAGGTGATTAAGTTCAACTGGTGATATTTCTTTTAGTAGTGGGAACATTTTCCAGACACGTACTGATTCTGATAAGATATTCATTAAAAAGAAAACATCCTGAAGGTCACCATTTTTAAAACAAAAAGATTCAATTTTCTAGTTTAAATTCAAATTTCATTATCTGATTTGATTTTAGAAGTTGAAGTTATTTCTGGGAACTGTCAAAACTAAAACTGTTATTGAAACAAACCATCTGGATCAAGTGCAAATATTTTTTTAACATCCAGTGACCTGAAAATTCATTTTTCACAGAGCTCCAGTTACCAATAATAATAAAGAAAGAGAAATATCTTTCTCCCCTACCTTCCTGCAGACTTTTGGCAGCACTACTTACTGGCAATGCAATATAGGGCCAGGATGGGCATTACATTGGCCAGTGTTTTACAGACAGCCAAGGGGAGCCTCAGATGCTACAGAAATAATTTAATGGATGTGTATCAGATAGAGAAAGGCTACTAAAAATGCCTTCCATACACAAGGAAGTTGTATAAGAGCACAGCTGTTTTGCAGTCTTGTGTCTCCTTGCTCTTTCCCAAGCATGCCTTGACAATTTCCCACTGTTTACAGCCAAAGATATAGATAGCTGAGGATAAGACAGCGCATATTTACCTTCCTTACTCAGGTTATAGGAAGAAAAAAGAACAGGACACACAGATCTTTGTTGCAGTATGTGCCCAGAAGATGCACTCTAAGAAGTCAGAAGTGTAAAAAGGAACCACGTTTAGGTATAACATTGAGGTATAAAGATTGTAGGGCTTTGCTATAGCATTTATTTCACCATGCAGCAATAAATTCTTTGTTCACTTCAAATAAATAGGGTAACAGGGGAAAATTATTTCCATAAGCAATCTTACTTTTTCCACACCTGTGGCTCATCTAAGACTTAACAGAATAGATATTATACCAGTAAGAAACATAAGAAGTCCCAGAGAAAGTTGACTGATTGACCAGTTTGGGTCAAAAAAAGAGGTTATCCAGTAACATCAACTCTGGTCAACTCACCAAGCAACCAAAATGCCCAACACACAAAGACTGAAAGCACATCAATCCTGTATTTAGGTGACAATGCATTTTGGGGACCTGTAACATAATTTCATACATCCCACTAGCTATCCAACTCTTCTGCATCAGAGACCGTCACGGTCTCCAAAAATGCATTTACTCATTTGTGCCACTGCTCAGTGTTATTTTCAGAAATATTTTCCTGGGTATACCGGATGGGAAAATTGCAAGCCACTGATACTTGGTAAAAGGCAAAAATAAGTACCTCCCCGGTTAAATGGTGAGTCTCTCAACAGGGGCTTGGTGCGTGGATCTCTGCCAGCACGTATTCAATTGCAAACGTGTCTGAGGATTAGAGAAGGTGACACTGACTGTTTGACATCAAACAAGCCATTTCCATCTTTGGCTTGCAATGTGTACTGTAATCAACCAGAGAGGATAATGGCTATCAGTGTACAGTGTTTTTCTAAGCAGCGCACAGCATATACAGACGGAATGTAAATGAACAAATACTTATCCTATGAATATTATTATTTATGAATAACCTCTGATCATGAGGCTAGTACTCATGTGGAGATGCCTTTCTTTCAAGTAACATTTCACGCAGAAGAGCTCAGAAGAGAAATGATGTGCCTTTTTCAGAATCACTGGTAATTGAAAAATATTAAAAAATTAGTTTCTCCCTAAAGTGAGGTGTACCTTGTCTTCACAAGTGCAAGAATAACAAAGGATTCATTCACCTGCATCCTTGACCTGCTAACCAGCCCTTGCTTGATTCACATTACTCCATAGGCTGCAGTGGGTCAAGGAGCCCATAAAACATTTTTTGTTATCCACTATAAAACTGTGACAGTAGCCAAGGATGAAACAAATAGGTATTTATTGCAAGCAGAAATATGAAGCTCTTAGAGAAAGAAAAAAATTCTTCTTTGTATGAAAGTAACCTGCAGCTCTGAATGATTCTGTGTGTTGGGATTCTTCGGCTGACACCTCTCACACTGGAATAACACTAGCAATGCTGTATAATGAAACCAAGTCTGCATTGTCAGCCAATATTGTTTTCCTGACTAGCACTTCATCTCCTATTATAAATTTTATACAGCCTTTAGCCACAGGTCCCGTGTCTCAATTGCCACCCCGTATGTGAGTACTTATTATGGCTCCACTGCAATGCCGTGCTCAGAGGAGACATGGGGAGCTGCAAGAGAAGCAGAATATCAGTGCATGCTGATGCACTGTGCCAGCTCCTGATGTGTTTATGAACATGTCTGAGAACTGCTCATCTGAGACACACTTCCTATAGTCCCAGTCTTGGCAACTACTACTGCTCAGACTGTACAGCACAAGGTGGTTCGAATCCATCCATACTGCTCCTATACACAAGAGGAACAACAGTAACAGCAGAAACTGGTATAGCATTGCATGCCCCTATGAAGGATGTGTTTTGAAGCATCAAAATTGCATTAGAAATATGAAATGCACAGGAATATTACCACAACTATTCCTTCATGAAGAGTCTACCTCACTACCTAAATTTTCCTAGAAGCTTAATATACTCCTCATACGATTAAGAAAAGGTCTTTAAAGGTCTGGCAAGTTTCAGCTCTATTTCACCAGAAGACAAAGGTCAAAATTAGCCACAAAGCTAGTAAGGAATGTCATTCATAGGTTGTATGAAGTCTAAATTGCTCCATGTTGAAGCAAAGCTTTATTTTGAAAGACATATTTTGACAAGAGCAGGACATCATTATTTAGCTATAATGTGATTCTGAGTGGCAAGAACAAGGCTGCTTCCACATGCAGGTTAAACGCTGTAAATGCTGTTAATCCCTAACAGGCAGGGAAGAAAGAATAATTTAAAAGGGCTGAAACTCTTAACTGTGGCGTTTTAAAAACAGAATATTTCCAATTTGGTTATTATTTTCATTTCAAAATTCATCTGCACTTATTTTACAGGGCTGAACAAAACTTTTCAGTTCAACACAGACCCTAATTTTTTACTACTCTTTCTGCCCTATGGTACAGGGTCCACAAGTACTGGTCTCTTTATACAGGCTATCAAACCAATAATGTTTTATAGTTCTATGTTCTTTAAGCTTTCTATGTATTAAAAATTAATTTTCAAGCTGTGGTCAATGTGCTGCAACTAAATAACACCTGTAAATCCAAGTGAACACCCAAACTGCCTGCTGCAAATATATGTCTCCTCCTAAACTGCCCTGAACCCAGCAACATGCATATATACAGATATACAAAAAGATAAAAGGAATTTCAAAGACCCCAGGCCAACAGAATTCTTCCTCTGCTCTCCTCCTGACCAGGGTCTTTGGGTTTCTAGCAATTTTCTTCCCAGCTGTTGTTGGAACTTAGAGACCCTCTGTTCTATTCCAAAACTTATTTAGCTAATATAAACCAGCAAAAAACCCCCAAACCTACACCTTCTTGTCAGTTGGAATTTCCATTAGTGCCTGAGAGCCAGAGGAAACCAGACAGCAAACTACAACCCAGCACAAAGTATATCTGACAATGATTAATGCTTCTTTTAGCAGTACAACAGAATCTTTGCAGATCTTTGTGGATCATTGGAACTGCTCCATTTACTACTCTTCAGGCCATATTTTGCTGTGAAAACCTTATTACATAACAGAAGCATTAAGAGATTCAGAGTAAAATAAGAAAAGATGTATTATTCTAAAGATTTGGAGAACAGGAAGGGAAAAAGTTAAGAAAGGCACACACGATTTTCCTTTCACTCCATGTGATTATGTTGTGATAATGCCCTCTACAGACCTGTCCATCACTTGCGGACTCAGGTCAGAGAAGCTCTCTGACCTGACCAGCTGGGTGAGACAAGCCAAACAATGACAATTCAGCTTCAGTTGATCTTGCCAGAAGGATCTCAGCATTGCCTGTTGAGCAGCTATGAGACAACAACGCTTTCCTTTTGTTCATCTTTTTTTTTTTTTCTTTTCTGTTTTTTGGGGTTGTTTTGTTGCTTTTTTTTATTTTGTATAGGGAGTTTGCAGGGATATATGCAGAGTTTGGAAAGGCACAGTCTGCAGAGAGGTGTCTTTCTAACTTTGACTTCTTTACCTAGCTTCCACATTAATAACTTTAACTCATTCACAACTTGAACTACTTTCTTACAAAATACTTAAAACCTCTGCTCTGGCACCATAAACTTGCCTTGCAGATTTCTAGGCATTGCTACTGAAGATGGCCATTGACACGCACAGTTGCAGGGACCCTCGGCAACACTAGCACTCAGGTTCAATTGCCATTGGAGTCATCTGGGTCCTTTAGGTCATTTGTGAATACCACGGCCACAGGCATGATGGAAGATAAGATAATGCCTTTATTGGAAATGGCAGGATACTACCACCATTTTCAAATTACCCTAAAGAAAAGTAGACTCACTCTTGAGTGGTGAAGACTCAGCAACTAACCAAAGATGTTTGACTGAGTATTCTGCTTGGTCTACAACTGGTCACCAAAAGCACAAGGGCAGAGTACAATCCCCTGTGAACTACAAAGACAGCATAAAACTGAGATGATTGGATGCACAGATCAAACCTCTTAAGTGCTACTAGTTATATGTTGTCACCATCAAAATGTCATAAGCATATTATACAAGCACTGGATGTTTGCATATACTCTTTTCTCCCTAACTCTCACATCTCTGTTTTCTGTGCTAATGGCTAGTTCTCTCTCACTGTCTATAAAACACTGATTTAAACCAAGAGAAGAGTATGCAACTAGTGTGCAGGGACTCCTCCAAATCCAGTTTCAGTTCAGAACCTTACTCCAGCATATATTTTGACTCAGCTCAAAAGCATGAACATTCGTCCTAGTACTTTATGGGATTACAAACTATGTGTACCCTTATCTGACACGCACACACACCCCATATACATATATTTATAAATGCAACCATTTCACTGTAGGCACTGCCATCTGCCACCAAAGCACCCCACAACAGCTACCCACAACTCTTAGTNAAAAAAAAAAAAAAAAAAAAGATGATGGTGCTAGTATTGGTATCCAATTTATCCAAACAGAATCTGGCTCATAGGATCACAGTTTTTTTTTCTAGTACAATATGCCACCAACTGACCACCTATAGCATCACCAAAGCCAGAATATCTCTTAGAGCAGTGCTATCACACCCTCTCCACCTCAAACTCTGATGGGTCAGTGATTCAGCACTGACTCGGAGGGGGCAGGGCTACGGACTGAACCACTTGGTGCCATTTCTCATTGCGTTTCAAAGTCTCCCATCCAAGGAGTGACACAGTCCAACCTGTTAAGCTAATAAGAGCTGACAAGATCACAGCCCAAGAATAATAAAGCATATAGAACAATAGATGCTCACCCTGGTTCTCTTCAGCAACATCCAGCAGAGGAACCTTTTCTTTTAGCAGCTGATGAGATAAGCAAGAAGTTGTAGAGACACAGAGTCACTCAAGCACATTTACTTTTGTTTCTGCTTATTCCTTTCTCCTAAACTCCAACTTCTATTGATGTGCTCACTCTATCAACTTCCATTAAACATTGTTATAAGCTATAGAAAGATCATATCATTAGTAGACAGGGAAACCTCTAAATGCTGTTCATTAATATCTGATGATTGATTAAATACCAGCCAGTCTTAAGGAAAGCCACAGACTAAGATTACCCTTCAACATTTTTCTGTATACTATCAGTTTCTCAGAAAATCACTGTACATTCAGTTTTCTCAACTCATACATTAAATAGCATGGTCTCCCCACAGTCTTGATGCATTTCAACACTTGCCACAAGAAAAAGAGACTGAAGGACTTCCAGTTCTTGTGTCTGATGTGTACAGTTTGCTACCCCAAAGGACTGGACTGCGTCTTAGTTTTAATGCAGGTCAGGAAGTCAGACTGCAGTGGCTCCCTTGCTTTATTGAAAACACTGTAGAAAAACAAATGATATATCAGGTAAGAGCCATTTTTCAATCTACCTCTTAACAGGTGAAGATACAGGTGCGGCAGCTGTGAGTGGCTCCTGCAAAACAGCACTGAGGGGTGGGTGCGTGAGCCCCTGGGCAAAACCCCATTGCCATTGACTAAAGCAAGGCAGGAATAGGCCCTTGGGCTGGAAAAAGTGTCTGCTTTGGATACCCCCGCATGTCTGTGGCTCTCTTTCTGAGCTGAAAAAAAAACAGTAAATTGCCACAGATGAAGCTGTGATGGAAAACTAATCCTCCACAACAATAGCCCCGTGCCAAGAAACATCCATGGGTCCAGGCATGAGAGAAAGCGAGAACCCTTTCTAAGGGCATTTGTTTCTCCATCAGTCTTTTGTTGTGTCTTTCCCCCTTAGCCACCTCCTTCCCTGCTTGGTTATTCCAGCATTAGTTTGCACTGGCTGTTTGCAGAGACAGAACAACAACAGTGGTCTACTTGGAAAGCCAGCAGAAACCTCTTAGCTTGAAATCAGAAATGTGCAGAATCCCAAAAGAACAAAAATGTTTGAACTTGCCTCCCCAAAAGCGTTGTATTCATTGACTTGCAAGCAGGGGGAACAGTAGTAGTAATTTAACCTAGGGAAGAGTGCCAACAACTTATTTAATTGCAGAGTTTGTGCCAACACCACCACAATACAACTATTAATACAAGTCTGCAGTACAAGACTAATTCTACTAACCTTTTGCTGTTGCCTTATAGTCAGGTCAGTGGCTGCATCCCTTCTGTGCTGACACTGTTCAACAAACACTGGCAACTGCTTTTAAGCAAACATGAAACGGAGCAGGGCAGGAGGGAGGGGAGTGGGATCATTGATAAAATGAAGATTCTCCCCACGACCCCACCCCTCTCTGTCCAAATGTTTCGCATTTCTTTCTCCATTTCAAGCCTCTCTCTTGAAATTGGCAATGCGTCTTGCCATGTATTTGCTCCTGGAAAACGGCCAGATCTTTGGTCTGAATTCCATCAGCTCATTTCCCAGTTTCTATGAGACTGCATTTGAGAAATGTGGATCTCTCTCAGTCCACTGGCAAGATTGGTCATCAATCAATGTATAAGAACATGAGGTCTGACATTGGGGACCAATCCACTTTTCTAAATGAAGCATTCATTTAAATAATGCATATTTTTACAGAAAAATTTTTAAAATAGCAATAATGGATCCATCACTACTGCAAGTTTTTAAGGACATGATTCTTCCAGTGATAATGTGCCATTGCAAATGTCTTAAAATCCAACATTAAATAGCGCATAAATACCATACAACATCATTATTATATGAGGTAGTAAATTCGCTTGTGCATTTGCAGATTCACTCTTGCTTCACTCTTCACCCATTGCCATATTTGGTTTTTTATATTTATCGCTTGTGAGTGTATCACAACTATAAATCCTGAATACCTGGAAGCAGATTCTTTTATTACAGTGTAAAGTGGTTGTTATTTTCACCTGTGACCTGCTGGCACTGTCATGATAAAAAAAGTAAGTACTGATTATAAACTGAACAGAGAACCAAGAAAAATACTTCCCTATGATTATAGTTAACACTAGCAGGAAGTCAGTTGTTCTCTATAGCTGTTAGGAAATTCTCTGCAACATGTAGCGGACTGTATGCCCTTTCAGTTCTTCTGAAATGAACACCTCTTGCCACAGCATATATCTTCTTTGGATATCCTGGAGATCCTTCTGGCCTCCTTCTGCCCTATGAAACTATTTCTATTTTTTTAAGTGGATCTGTTTGCCATTTCTTTGGCAAGTGTTTCCATAATGCTTTTACCTCCATTTTCATGTGAATTAACATTTGACATTTATCCATGCCTTTAAAAGGAAAAAGTCACGAAAACTCTTCCAAGTAACTGAAAATGTGAAGACTTGGCATATTTTCAAAAACTTGCCTTCAGTTAAAAGGTGAAAAGCCTCTAACAGTGCTAATAAAAACTGACCCCACTAACAATGCAGACCAATTCCCTGATGACTTCAGCATCACAAATTGTACCCCTGTATGTCAAGTCATGTTCAGAAAATGACCCACTATTGCAAATGGCTGTTAAAAACCGGACTCTCTTCTATCTCTGTTGGCTGGTGTTTAAAACCTTTTAACTGCTGATATGGACAGGACAAAACTGCTTACAGCATCACTGCAGAATGTGTGACTGAATCCCAGTAGAACATGGAGCTATGACATTTGTCAGCCAAACTCATCATTCATCCGTGCATTGGAAAATCCCCATTCTTGAGTGAGAATAGGGAATGGCTTTCAGGCTGGCAGATTATCTGGAGAGGTCTGTGGGAACTGCAAAACATTGCACCTGCCTGAAAAATGGCACCAACTCAGCACAAGCCGTTTCCAGAGGGGAAAGTTAATATATGGGAGGAATGCACATAAATCCTGTTATTTCTTAATGGGATTTGGGAGCTTATTTCTCACCCCGTGCTTTGAAATGTATCCCACAGCCTATTCTATTAATGAATTTAAGCACAGTGATTTTCTTATCAGCAGGAATCATTCTTCACTGGGGTTTGATTATTTTTTTTGGTTGGTATTTTTTAATGCAAGTGTGAAAAATTAATATTATGCTTGAGTACCAGTTAGGATGTTAACAAGCTGTGTCCTGGATAAGCTGGTCTTGTCTGTTCCTGTTGTCCTTTTCTTAATTTCAATTGACCAAGAAACCTAGAATCATCTATATGTTTGCGGTTTTTTAAGTTTGTGGCAAAGTACCAAGAGTTGTGGAAATAGATTTAGGCAGTGTCTGGCTGAAAATAGGAAGACCAGCTCTATTTCCAGCTCAGCCACGTGAATGAACGTCCACAAGCCCTCTCTTACTTAAAACAAACTTTCAACATTTAGGAAGATTTTTTTTTCATGTGCAGTGCTAAGCATGATACACAGACAGACTATATTTCCACAGGGAAAAGCTGCTTCCTGGCATTTAACAACTTCTGACCCGAGTCTCTAATTTAAAGACCTAGGGTATTGGCAAGTCCATCTGAAGTGTACAGTTCAGATCTCCTCCAGAAACAAGGATCTAGTAAGTGACCCAAAACAGAGGGTTTTGAGTGGACCTACAAAGGCAGCAGGAACCCTTTTGGTGAGACAGAATCACAGATATTGCAGTTTATGTCAAATGAGATCATAAGTAAAAGGAGAAACATTTAGCGCTCTTAAAATCTGCACTTCCTGAATTAAATTCATCTGACACACAGCAATTGCCAATAACCTGCTCCAGCCAAGGCAAGTTTTCAGGGAACCTCCAAATATCTAGCAATCAATGTTCCATGACTGGTGTATGACAGCTGGGGCTACTCAAGGATTTCCACACCTCATGTACTAAGCAGGCTTGGTCCTGTTCAGGACCCACGCTGATGGGCATTCATAATGCAAACCACACTCTTGGCTTCACAGAAAGAAATCCAGGATGTGCAGTTGATGTGGCTGGGTCCTAGGCAGCTAGAGGATGCCAAATCATTCTGCAGACGTGCTAGTCCCGATACTGAACTCTATTTTTCTATTATTAACTGGATATTCCCTGTTCCAAGCGTAAGGGCAGATTTGTGTCAGACAGGAAAAGAAAGTCTCTTCGAAAGTAAATGTCTATGAAAAGGTAGGATCAGAAACGCAGCCTGAAAACTCCAGAATGATGGCAGAACGGCCGTGTTCACCTCAAAGGTAGAGTCTACAGTCTCAGCTCTCAAGTGCGGGAGAGATTTGCCTCCTAGGCTGACGGAGACCAATACGTTTCAGGGGTTTCTGACACCGGTCTTGGATACTCTCTGCTGCCACCAGATGGTGATCCACTCAAAGCTTTGGAACCACACAAGTAAGAGGCAAAGATTTTGTGGTTTAGAAGTCTGAGTCTAAGGCCTCTGGACAGTTTTTCTTTGACTACCAATGTTTGTTGGCAAGAAAATTACAGTTAATTTCATTTTCACTTTCAAAGATCCCTCCCAAAGTCTGAGTAGCTCATGCACAATAGATCCATGCTGGACTCATGCTCCACGGTTCTGAGCTTCATCAAAAGATCCTGAAGGCAAACACTGATGAAATTTGAGATGAGATTAGCTCAGCTCCAGCTTTGTTATCGATGATGGTTTTTCTTCCTATGCCTTGGGCTCCCAAGCAGCGTGGGAAAGGCTGAATGCAGCAGAGCCTTTGAGAAGCAACCATCTATTCCGCACAGACACTGATTTAAAGAGTGCTTTCTCTGGTTCTCATTCTAGGGTCAGTGTAAACCTTAGCTCTGTTTATACCTGCTACAGCCAAGTGAACAAAAATACATGGCGTTTTTCTGTCTAATTTATTTCATTTGAGCTAAAGTCAGGGCAGGATTTACAAAGGCTCCATTTATTGACCCTAAGGATTACATGTTGTGTTTAACCATGCAGGATTCCTCTCTGTTCAAGAACATGACAGAAAATGTTTCCTCTGTTACACGTTTCGTGACTTTGAATGACATTACACTGCAGATGGTCTTCTGTAACTCAGATGGTTGCAATACAGTGATGGAGACCCAATCTTTCGTGCCAGCTATCTGCGGATTTGGACCAAGACTTCACAGCTTGGGTTGTTCTCTGCTAAGGAGGTAACTGAAGCATGACTGGTGAGAGATAGACACCTGTCAGTTGTCATCCCCACCCGTTGTAAGCATAGAGGTATGACTTTTTTCAAGGGTCATTTCATTCTACATGCACATTCACAAATGTTGTGTCACACACTTGTCTGCACCTCGGGACTCATCTGTGCCGATTTTTGTTGATAAGGACAACCAAGGTATTCCCAGTAGAATAGAGCTTATCCTGATGCATCACAGACGAACTGGCACTACCCCTCCACATAGCCTATCTGCTGTATGAAAAGCTCCTGCTGACTTTGCTGGTGCAGCAGCAATGCCCAGCAAGCCACTGCTCACGTCAGTCAGTCAGTTTGTCTGCAATTGCTAATTCAGTGCTGTGGAAGTGAACAGAAGTCTTTTTGTGCTACAGAACGATCGGCAGCCTAATGGAGGGGAGCTGACAATAGAAGCCTTTTCATCAAGCAACTCCCTAGCTTTAAGAAAAGGTAGACGATCCTGTCCCTTGTGCTGGCATCAGCAGTCTTTCGTGAGGCCCTAATCTAAGCCATGAGAAAAAGAGTGGTGAGGAACTGCCCCTCTGCTTTCTGAAACAATTACAGCATCACTTCCCTTCTGCTTCTCTGAAAGCAAAGGTCTGCATCATCCAGCTTTCCTCATCTCCGACCAGGCATCTGCCTTGTTTTGCCAAAGTCTAGCAACAAGAATAAAATGTGCAGGCAGATGATTTTGCACAATGAACACCTTAGGTCATCAGTAGGCAGAGCACACCTTTCCTCAGTGCTAAACCTAAAAAAAAAATACCGGGAGGGAAATTGTGAAGAAATAATTTCTGTTGACCAGGCTGGTTTGGTCCTTGATCTTTTTACTACTCCCCAGACAGGATGCCAGTCAGTGCAGGTCTGTACCTCTTTTTGCTCACAGGAGCGTCTTTTCACCGACTTTTAAATTGATACCAAGCACAAGCAATTACATTATGGTTTAGTCCTAGATGAATTACTGCCCAATTACTGCACACTTACTGCTTTCCCCAGACAAGCCCCTCTAATGTGAGCATTGACCATCTTTTTTAGGCTTGCAGTCTTACAAAAAAGTTGACAGTTTCTAAATTGCCACTTGTCATACACAGGGATGTGTGGGATGGATGCAAAGACACTTTGCCTGCCAGTATGCAAGCTAATTTAATTTTTTCTACGGGAACTCTAGGCATTCAGGGTGTGAAAGCTCCTGGTATGGACCTAACAGCATAATGCTGACTCAGAGTGTTTTGATCACAGGCAGACATAGGGATAAGTATTTGTGGGCCAGCTGGGCCCAGAATGGCCTTTTGGGTTTTCTTTTCTCAAGAATGCTGGAACAATTCTGATTACATGTCACTAACTGCTCTATGACATCACTCAAGTGAGGTGAACAAGGCATGATAACCAAAAATATTAGAGAAGTGGCACAGGCATGGCAGCCTGGTGGAAGACAGCCCAATCCAGCTCCTGTAAGCACCAGTTGCTAGAGGGCTATTTGTTTCACCAGAAGTTGGATCAGGCTCCTAACAAGGTTTAAATACCTTACAAGAATTCAGGATTATTTCTCAGGTTCTGTCCCAAGTTATTCCTATTATTATTAAAATTTTATTGCTTCCTACATCCCTGCTGAGATGTAAACCTCTGAGTTTGTGTCATGCTTTTGGCATGGGGTCCCTGTAAATGACCTACCCTTTTGAGTTAAGGGAACCGATGAACTACAGCACAGCATGTGCAAAGTGTTCCCACATAGACGCTATCCGAGAAAGAACGCTTTAGATGCTTTAATTCCGAGGCAAAAGAAACAACTCTTTTGTTAGTATCATCAACATGGAGCTCATAATAAAAGGGCATTTCAGAGGCCTACAACAGCTAAAACTATTCCAAAGTCTGGTGTGTAGCAGTAAGAAGCAGACTGCAGAAATAGTTTGCCTGGCTCCAAAACGGTTGAGACCCAATAATGTTAATTACCTTAAATTAAAAATTCTTGCAGGAAATCAAGAGGGAATGAACACTTCTGTTACCAGTTTGCCTTTACTGCCTAGAGCAGCCAGGGCTTTCATTTTTGCGATATCAAACTTACAGCTCAGGATGAGCCAAAAAAAGTAATGCACAATTGAAAATTTGGGTTTTCTTCTGTCTGTTATCATGGTTTTGAGGCCAAAGGAAATCAGGCTCAAATTAAACATTCAGTATCATCTGCAATCGCTTTTGCATTTAATTTCTCATGAAACTTCTAGTTCCAGGTGAAGAAACCACTTGTTTAATGAGGTTTCTACTGTGTGCAAATCTCCCCAAATCTAGGCCAAAATTATATGGTTCTAAATAGCTAAACAGATATAATAACAAAATGGAAGTTGAGCTAAAGGAACCAAGGCCTGAAAACATAGAAATGGAGGTCACTACAGAGGATTTGACTTGTACTGTTTCTGAAGTATTAGTGACACATTCATGATAGCAAGTTACTTTTTAAATACTAATGGACAGAAAAAGAAAACCATGATGTTTAAAAAAATGAAAGTAATTCAAAACTCGAGAACCTTCTTGCTGAAGGCGTATTAGATAACCATAAGCAGCACATTTCTGGAGATATAGGCTGGATTCTTTGAGGTCTACAAACTTGCAAAGTTCTCTCAGCTGGGAAAAAATTAGCATAACACGCTTGTGCTATACTCCTGCCCCCAAACTATTTTTTCCTCTTCACTTCCAGAAGACATTTATTTAGTTGAAAACACAGGGAAAAACTGTGAACAGTTCTTAGTAAAGAATTTGATTGACAGCTATTCTCTAAGCTCATACAAATGAGAAATTCTTTCCCAGGAAGAATGTTAAGACTATAGCTCCCCGTCCCTAAGACACTCACCTACACTCCTCATTGACAACATCCTTTATATCACAGAATGAATATAAAAGGGTAAATACATTTCGTTTAATTACAGCCCATGATTCATCTTTTTGGACACCGTCCCATTGCTAACCAGTGGCATTTTGGTGCTAATTTAAGCACTGGTTTTTGGACATTCCCTTGAGGCACAATGGAAAAAGAACATGCAACTGCTACTTTTTGTCCATTCTTCCATTCCTTTCCTTCTGGTACAGCTATAATTAATGTTGGGAAGATTCCACAAAGCTTATTTCTGAAGCTCCCTCACAAGCTTGCACTTAGGTGGCAGCCCCATACACCACGCACAATCCTAAGGAGCTGTGGCCTAACAGTCAGCTCCAGAACTTCCTTACATTGCCAAGATGGCTAAGACAATACCCCAGGTTTCCATTTTGCCGACATGTTTCCAAATTTTTTCCCACTGAAAATCAGTATGTTCTTTTAAATGTCCTATACAGCCAAAATCATAACGTATGTGATGAGTTGTATAAAGTCAGTCCAGAAGCAAGATAGAAAAAAGTTGACTAGAGGGAATGTCAAAGCAGGTACCTTTGTGGAGAGGGGAAGATATAGGTCAGATGTAATAAATCTGTTTATGGTCTGCCCTTACCTCCAGCAAAACACATTATGAAGAGACCTGTGCTGAGGACTCTGAATGAGCTGTCATGAAACTGCTTCAGTATAATTTTATCTTTCCACGGGAAAAAAAGAACAGCATTAGCATAAGAAGGTCATCTGTTTTAACCACCTAAATTCATGTCAGCTGCACAACCAACGTTACTGACAAGTTGATTTAGACTTGGTTGCATGATAAGCTGAACATCATGGCTGATTCAGCAAAGCACTTACTAGTGTGTTTAACTGTAAAAGTGCCTATCTGTGCACTCAACCACACACACTGAGAAATCAGCCCATCTTGTTCATAGAAGCACAACGATACATCTATACAGCAAAGGGACTTTTACTAAAAGGCAGTAGATAACTTTTTTTATTTTATTTTGAAGGCTATACTAAAACTATGGTAATGAGATCTTTAAAACAGCATCTTCTACCAGATTAGAATATATGTGGTTTTTGCAACTTACATTCCTAGCCTGTTCTCCCATTGTTTTTGGGTGATGGGGAGGGAGTATAACAATAGATGAGGGGTAATGGTTTTAAACTGAAAGAGGTGAGATACAGATTAGATACCAGGAAGAAATTCTTTCCTGTGAGGGTAGTGACACACTGGAAGAAGTTGCCCACAGAAGTTGTGAAATGCCCATCCCTGAAGGTGTTCAAAGCCAGGCCAGATATGGCTTTGAGCAATCTGGTTTAGTGGGAGGTGTTCCTGTCCATAGCAGGGGAGTTGGAACGCGATGATCTTCAAGGTCCCTTCCAACTCTATCCATTCTATGATTCTACGATTTCTTGATATGTTACTGGTGGGAAATTGTGTCTTTAGAAAGAACTGCACAGGGCTACAAAAACCAGTTTTCATGCATCTGGGCCTTTTGTAAGTTCACTCATCTTGGGTTTTAACTTCTGTCACAGTCTTTGGTGTGAAGCTGAGGCAGGCCAGTACTTTTATATCCCAAATGAGCATCAGATCCTCAGTACTAGAAAGACCTACTGCATTCAAACGTATTCACTTGCTCTGTAGGGTTCTATAACAGTATGTCCACGCTACTTTGACTGTTACAAGTTATGTTGCAAGCTTTCATGGGTACCAGCTTAAATATTTGTTGAAATCTACATTGTTATTTACATCAAGGCCATTTAACACCACTCTGTCAATGCAAACAGACAGTTAAGTGGACATAAATATAATGTATTTGTCAAAACAGAACAGGGAGCTGAAACAGAAATAAAGCTCCTGCCTTAATTATGAATAATCAGGAATGAAAACCTGACATCTACATTTTCTATATTTATAGGTAGTATTACTTAAAGCTGTTATTGAATCATTCCTAGTGGGAATCTGTGTGAGTACTGCAATCTCTAATGGTCCTTTCCAACCCAAACCATTCTATGATTACTCCTGTGCAAGTACAGAATTTAACCTGTAAGATGATTAAGTTTTTCTCCACAGTTCCTAATTACTTCACAGTAACTACTTTACAAAGAAAGTATTGCATTACTTTAGAGAAGAAAAATACTGAATTACCTAAACAACTAATATGTAACAATTCTGAAGAGCGTATGGTGAATTCAAACACCAGAGGAATTTCTCAGCTGCAACTGGAAACCAGGAAACAACTATAGCATGAATAGGTATATAGCATGAATTTTAGAAAGCACAGCTTTCACATGCAAGCAGTTCTCCAGCTCCGCATCACCAATGCATAAGCAAAACCATGAAATGTTAACATTGATAGCACAAACCAAGGAGTAGCTACAGGTTTAAAAACAAAACAAAACAAACAAACCAAAAAAAAAAAAAAAAAAAAGAAAAAAAAGAAAACCCCAAACCCAAAAAAAAAAACCACCACATTTTTGCAGTGTGGTTTCACAGAAGGCAGGCACAAGTCATACAGCTCCCAGTGGCACTATGCACACTCCAGGCATGTTTGACATTAAGGGGCCTGGTTGTTGTGGAAACCAAATCCCATAGATTAATTAATGTTCAGCAGCNTGGATCCTGCCGCTGGTTTGGACAGAGAGAGCAAGAGATTCACCAGTGGATCTCGACCCCCCCAAATAAAAAAAAAAAAAAAAAAAAAGGTGGTGCTTTTTAAATCACAGAAGAATGTCAGAGCAAAAAGAAACTTTTTCCTCACAAATGCAGAACATTGCCAATAAAAGTGAACAACCTGACTGAAGTTTTAGTCCCTCATGTTTATAAAATCAAAAAATATAACACCATTTCAGTGAGGTTAGTTTTGCTTTATGTGGCAATGCCAAACTACCTCCATGAAGGTCCTGCAGGAAAGATGATTATGTGAAATTTCTACAGTCCCTTTATGATGAAAGAATTTTTATGGAAGTCTCTCTTTTTTTACCTTCAACATGTAGATGTACTAATTACAAATTATTTATATCAGGTGAACTATTCAACTGACTGACAGTCTTCATGTGAATGTGTTTGAACAGTGAGTTACAGGATTTTAATACCATTGATTTTGAGCATCAGCATTTTCTTTTAGCTGACATCAGTTCTGATCCTTTGAATTCCCCACATGCATTCCAGTTTATATGAGGGAGTAAGATTGGACGTAAGTACATACATGCACCTAGCAGCTTGCTATACAAATGCATACTATAAGCAAGCACAATGCATCAGACAGATGACATAGAAAAGAAAAATTGATAAAAGGTAAAATTTCAGAATTACCTAAATCCTTTTTTCAGAAGAGTTTTAGGGCCATAGGTCAAACATATTTTAGATATTCACAGATTAAATTTTATGGTTTTGAAAATCCATTGTCTTCAGTGTCCGCATCTTGAGGTACCTGGATACTTTTAATAGCCCAGTTCTGATGAGAGTGAGAAGTTCTCTCTCCCATTTTTTCCCCTCAAAATCATGTGAGCTATGTTATTACTTGCCTGTTTATAATACTCAAATACGAATAATTAAAATAATAAATATCTTTGAAGACATACCATGCATAATAGATACTTAGTAAGTAGAGAGTATGTAGGGTGAGAAAATTGCTAACATAGCATTATATATATATATCTCAAAGACGTACAAGTATTTATTATTCTGTTTCTCCACACACACTTCTACTTAGCCAACATCTCATCATGTGACTTAAAGGAGTTTCTTTTCTGTTCAGAAGAGGTGGTGATGGATCACTGAAGATGGTCTGATATGCTATGACTTTGTGACACAAGATCTCATGAGAGTCCCCTACTCACTCCCATTGCTAGTAGTGGAACAAATAGAGTCAATTTCTGCAAGCCAAGATACTTCCTGTAGGACAAAAACTGCACTTTGATAGTCAGACAATGCCAAGAGCTCTCATGTGCTGCTCAAATACGTAACTCCTGAGCAAACCTACTGACTTGAATAAGTGCTCAACATTTTTCAAAACCAAGCCAAATACAGTGTCAAATATAACACTTCAGTGTTATTTTACAACTCCTGCCCTTTAAATCGAGCACCACTCCTAACTTGTTTACATTTCATTTAAAATAAGAAAATACCTTTGAGATGATTAATGGCTCCCCATGCTCCAGTCCGCCTTTCAGTGTGAATCCCCATGGAGCGCCTCCTTGAAGCAGTGCCTCCAGGTAGATATATCTTCCTTTATGGGTAATGCTGGACTCTGAAGATGATATGCTGGTGTTAATATTGTCCAACATCCTCATCTGTCCTATCACATACTCAGTCAAATACAAAACTCAGTCAGGCAATCACAGAACAACAAAGTTGGAAATTAAACTCCCTGGAAGCCCACCACACGTCATCCCTGAACACACGAAACAGGAAGAGTCTGAGATGGAAATTTTTTCTTCAGAGCTGGAGTCCAAGGTGATGGGTTTAAAATGTTTCCCACCAACATCTCAGCATGCTGTTTCTCCTTCAGAATTGTAAGGTTTTACTGTCATTTCAGCACTGTGCTTTCCCCATTCCCAGGTATTTTGGTCATGATAGTTTTGTAAAGATTTATCTTCCTGTCTTCAGTATATCAAACTTGTGCTTTTAAAGATGTAGGCAAAAAACGAAAAAAAGTTTATAGATTTAAAAGCCCCTGGCCAGCAAATTGCCAAAATCCAAACGAATGCTTCATTTGTGATTGATTATCAGTCTTTTCTTCCTTTCTCCATGCGATTTACCATTACAATGGCCTTTTTGCCTCAGCCCACTGCACTAAAAGAATGGAAGCGTCTTCTCCCTCTCGTGCTCTCAGTTACTCTGTTCGCTTACTTCACAATTTTCTGACTTGTCAAAAAAAAANTTTCCCAGTTAAACTTCTAAGATTATTCTCAGTAAAAAAAAAAAAAAAAAAAAAAAAAGGCTGGGGGAGGAGGAGATAGAAAGTCCATTCCTAAAACTATTTCAAGGGGTTTAAAATGCGAAATAACTCCATCCTTATTGGATTAAAAAGAGAAAAAAAGTCTATCGGGAAAACTGGAGAAGCAGGTGAAATTAATCCTTTGGGAAAAACGTTAAGATGATAGCCGAGCTCTTTTCATTTTCTGTGCTCTCCCCGACGATCTGCCAAAGCTGCAGCAGCTACTGCTGCTACGAGGGAGGGCGAGGAAGTGAAAGAGAGAGAGAGGAGATGGATTAAGGCAAGTAAGGCAGCGCTGCCCAATTGTGCACATCAAGCACGCAATTATAAAATGCAGTGTGCAAAAGCTGGGGCTCACCCTTTTATTATGCCCCCGGAAACCACCATCTTTCTATTGTACTTGCCAAGGAATCGTAACAATCCAAACTGCCAGTTGCTGAAAATACAATGGACCTGTTCCAAATCAGCACAGTGGAGCGCTGCTAATAATTTTGCTCTCATGAAGTTCTTTTCCTCCACATGGAGCCTACCAATTTCCTTGGACATATCTCTTTCTCCCATTTACATTGATATAAAAGGTCACTGCTTTCCCAACATATTGAATAAGAAATAACACTAAGAACTTCAGATACTTTTATTAATGTAGGCAGTTGTCAATAACTACTGTAGAACTTATCAACATGGATGAATCTGTTCTTGCATAAATACACATAGGCTTAGGCATTTGACTCACCGCTTAAGTGCTGAGAGTATATGTCACTGAAGGTGTTAAAAATATTTCTGTTTTTTATCAGCCCTTGAACAGGATGATAAAGAATATAACATGCCCCACAGACCACTCCCTTTCCTGCTGGCATAGCCGAGTAAACAAATAGTAGTGCTTATGCCTCTAAGGTGCCCCCACTTTTGATCTTACACTGCCTGGAACGTGCATTATTTCTTCTTCAGGCTTTGAAAGCTGCAGAGATCTTGTGTTAACAGACCCATAGTGAACTGTGGGGGGAAAGCTTTGGAGCTGCGACTCTTAAAAACAGAAATCTTTGCATTTGTTCATGCTGCCTCATTCCCATATTTTAAGATGTTAGTTTCCCCAGAGCCTTCTATTTGCCCCATGTGTCCCAGCTCTCATTCCCAACAGCCATGAAGAAGAACGTAGGAAAGAGGCCCCTCCCTTTATTTTTCATGGTAGACGATTCTCAATCCTTGCTTATATTGAGCTTTGTCCCCTCTGCTTCCCTCCCAGGGGCTGCGTTTTCATTTTCATTAGCTTCACATCCTGGTCAGGCTCACAGATTGCTTTTATCCAGAACTCACCCTTTAGCCCGACTCAAATCAGATTTCTCTAGTTAAAACTCCTAGTGTTTCACTGTAAAAACCTTAATTCCAAGTCACCACAAAGAGCAATTCATTTCTGTCCCTCAACAGGCCTTCTAGAGGCAGGGAAAGGCTCTGGGAGCTGCCTCTTGGGGCCATACATCCTCCTATCCATAGCCATCAGGACTATTTAAGACTGTGTAAGAACATGCCAGCCTGTTAACAAGCCAAAGTACTTTTTCAGATTGTATCGATTTCCAACACAAAATGTTGGCCCCTATACCTAATGCCTGCAGACACCAGAAGTTAAATGAGCTATATATTTCTCACTATATATATATATATATTTCTCACAATGCCTACAGTGGCTGATGATTGACAGTTATCAACATAATTTTAAAGTACATTTTTTCTTTTACTCCAGCACTGCAATTCATTTCAGTTGCTGAATCCAACATCATTTTTGCCAATAACTCCATCAAATTTGTCACCATTGCAAGCAAAAAACTTTCTCCCCCTACCACCTCCAGATTTGCTAAGGCTTTATACTGTTAATCCAGCTCTAAAAAGGTCACTTATAGGTGTTTGTGTATATCAGAGACCCATGACCAGCTAAGGAAAAAGGTCAATCATCCAAAAAGGTCTACCCAATACTGTGCTGCTTTCTCAGCACACTCTTACCCCACACAGGAGTTGAAAATCTGCCCTGTGCTCACAGAACCCAGTTACCATCTGTGTTCCTCACACATTTCTCATTGAGAAAACTGTCTGGGCCACCATCACAATGCTAACTTCTTGGTGATGCTCAAAGAAACCAAAGAATTTCTGAAACGCTAGAAACAGCAGCAACCACAGCCCCACATGTGTTATATCCCACATGTGGGATATAACATTCTGCCAAATGTAATGCAAACAAAAGCAGTGCAAGATAGCTTAATACATACAGCAACTATTGGTGAAGAAAGTGGGATTGAAAACATGCAGATGAGCATTGCTGTGCTGTAGCTGAAACTTAATTCTTCTGAGAAACAGATTTCAGTGCTGAATACAATTAAAGAAATATTCACCATTCACCTACATATAAACCTTTCAAAATATTAAATAGAAACTTTTTTTTTCTCATCTTGCCTCTGGGAAAAAAACTCAAATAGCACAAGTATTTTAGGATTGTTTGCTACAAGACAGGAATTCTTCTAGAAGGAGCTCTTATCAGGACAGAGCTGAGATGCTCTCTGTTGGGGCGCAATAAAAGGCAGCTGGGTTCAGAGGGTTGCTGTCTACACAGAATAATATATTTGAATTAAAACTTTGCATTACTTCAGTGTAAGATAAAATAAATTTGGAATAGTCATGTCAGAACCCTTTCCCTCAATTGTCAAGAACTACACTCCTAGATCAGGAGAAATTATCATAGATTTAATTTTTCAGAGTTCACAATCAAACCCTACATTTACCATCAATAAAAACACGCTGCTGCAGCTCTGCTGGCAGCAGCTCTGACATTTTCTAAATTCCTTCAAATAATCCAAGTTTCTTCTGCATATGAAGTTCATCAGAGCAATACCGCCCCCATCTGCTGGCAGTATCGGTTGTCACAGTCTAAATTGATTGAAATGGAAACTTTTCAGTTTAGTTAATAGGATTTGCTATGTTTTTCCCTTTCAGAAAGGAAACAGAATCTTTACTAGGTATTCAGAGTGCTGGGTCCCTGAGCTACCAAGTCATTAGGTAAGATTAAAAGTAAACCTAGAAATCAAAAAAAAGGAAATTCAGCTCTTAAATTTTGTACACATCTGTTACTGCCTTTCTGCCTAGGAAATTCAGCATTATGCTTAATTCAAATCTACATGCTGTTCAGTTATATCCTGTAAATTCAGAGAAAGCAAATGCAGGATTTGTCTCTAAAGAGAAGTTCTAGAAAATAAAGCAGACCTCACCTGTATTGAAGGGACTTCCAAGGAGGAGTAATAGGTCAAAATGACATCAGAAGAGCAGAAGTGTAACTGATTAAAGGGCCAAAAGGGGATAGAAATGTGGATCTTTGTACGTCTCACAGATACAAACAGAAGGAACAGGTGACTTGCTCATGGTAATACATGAAGTGTGAAAAGGCTGGAAAACTGGTTTTACCATAGAAGAACTTATTTTTTCCTTCCAGACAGGATTCTGTATAAGCTGGAGAGCTTCAGGAATTTTAAATACTAATAGATGCCTTCAAGCACCAGTGGTTGTCCCAGCTTCTTCCTCTCCCTTCTTAATCTGTCCAGGGTCCCTTAAGAAGTGAATAATTCCTTGGGGTAACAATTCCCTTGAAGGTTTAT
>VZRU01003855.1:44782-82071 GCA_013398155.1 Pedionomus torquatus | reverse complement strand
ATTAAAAAAAAAAAAAAAAAAAAAAAAAAGAAGCATAAATAGCAAATATGGCTCTTCTATACTTACCTCCAATCAGATTGAGCTGACTGTTAGCATACTTATCCACCCAACTCTGTGTATGCCAGTCTTGCATCTGAAGAAGAAATTACAAGAAGGAACACACATTAATACTCTGTATGGCCTCAAAGAGGTTGCAATCAACTATTTACATTCAAATTTTTTTTCTAGAGAGACATTCCTAAGGTTACACAGGGAAGCTCTGCTCAGATTCCAGGTTGGATTTGAGTTCACCTTCTTTCCAAGCCACAGAATAAGCCTACTTTTCTAAACAGGCCTGAGGTGAAATATGAAAAATCAGACAAAGGAAGGAAAAGACAGAGATCTCAGAGTGAAAGGAAAGAACAAAGCTGAGAAACAGAAGTAAGCTGCAAAATCCATGAACCTTCATCCCTTTTGTGTTGGAAAAGGCGCATGTCTTTGAAGTCTGAAAAGAAAGAATTTTCTCTGATGAACACAAAAAAGCTTCTCTATATAATATTGCCTCTGGTACAAAATAGCTTTAGGTCCCTCAGTTACTCAAAGCAAACTGAAAAGCAAGAAACCAAGATGAGGAATAGATTAATCCCCCTAAGGAGAGCTATCACAACTGAAGGAGAGCTATCACAGCTGAATTCAGAGTATCTAAATTCAGAATTGAAGATTTTCTTTCTGTATTTGAATTTTCACCTATCTGATGTGATACACAGAGAATCACCCTGCTGAAACAAAAGTTCAAATCAGGAACCAGGAATCAAAAGAGTCATCACAGTACAATACCAAAACCTTACAACATTGTTGTTGTTCTTATACAAGCATTGTAACTTTATTATGTTCAGGCAACTGTATTATAGTGCTGAGGCCACTTCAGCAATAAGAATTCTTGATTTTCTATACATTACCGTAAGCCTTTCCAGAGAAAGGGCCATTTTGCACTCTGAATGGAATAACTTATCAAGATGTACAAAAGCAGGGAGATGAAAGAAAAGTCCTCATTCTACCACTAAATTAATAAAAGATTCCATGATGACCTGGAATTATCCTGTATTATTATGCAATACCTAAAGGGAATTCCCTTGTTGCGACTCAGTTACACACTTCCAAAACAAAAACAAACAAACAAACAAACAAACAAACAAAAAACCCCACCAAAACCACAAGAGAAGCACAAAATGGTCAGGACAGCTATCGCCGCATGTAATTGAACAGTTGTTTAGTATTTATGTCTATCTTAGCAGGCTGTGTACACAACTGGACAGCTTTTAGATATATCCATTCACTGAGATCAGAGGTTTCTGTACTGAGCTATTTCTTGCCATAGTTTCTTGCAAGATGGATTGCAGCTAGTCACCTGAGGCTTCAGGGCCAGTTGCTCTTACTGTAAGGCCCAACATTGCAGCGAGCTGTGATGATACAGCACTCTGAGCTCATTCTGTAAAAAGCAGGGCAAATTCTGTAGATATTTATGTTTGATACTGGGAATATGAAGAAACACTGGAGGTTCCAACAGATTAATTTACTGGGGGAGGCCTCCCCCCCCCCAAAAAAAAATAAGATTATTATTTAACAGCTAAAACCATTAGTAATGCTTTCAATCAGATATGAAATAGCAGGTGGATGTGGCCCAGGTATTTTAGAAGCAGAGCCTCTGCTGGCATGAATTACTCCATTATCTTCCTCTGAAGATACATCCCCTCTGCACAGCCCATAGTCCTCTCTGTGGGATGAACAGATTATTTTAGACAAGAAGTTTATGTTTGCATCTTGCTGACAAACCTGTGGTGATTCTTAGATTTCTCTTCCCAGAGATATTCCTCAAATAGTAGAAAAAGTATTCAGGAATTACATCCTAAAAGGGTTATTCTGTCCCTAGGGTGTAATTAGTGTTTCAGGACTGGCAGGGGGCCCCAGCAAAGAGGCTGGGGCGCTCAGGACCTGCACTCCCACGAAACACCAGACAAAAAAGGCACCTGCTACCAGGAGAGGTAATGCTCTGCAGAAAGCACCAGGGCCTGATGAAGGGAACGCTATCAAGTTTCCCACAGTAAGCCGGACTTTGAATGACACTTTGTGGAGATACCAAACACTGGATGCGGTGTTTATTGGCTCTCCTTCATGCACATGATCAGCTCCAGAGGAGGAGTTTGTTCCCAAGGCTACCGAGTCGGGCAAAAGGGCTGGGGGAAGGGGCAGGTGGATCCCAAGGGCTCCATAGGGGTTCGGGAGTTGGATACACAGCCCAACAAAAGCAGGAGCAACGTAAGTGGTCAGTGCCCCTCGCCTTTCCCAGCCCTACAGCAAGGAGCAGAACCTCAGTGTGCCGCCCAAAATACGGGAGAAACAAACCTCAGCAGTGCTGTGAGAGGTAGGTGTGGGCCTCCCGCTTGGGTTTTCATGCTTTGTTAACGCCTGAGACTGAGCATTGAAGTCTGGCTTCAGGATACTGTATAGCGGATTTACTGATAAACTCTTTCACTTCTTTTCTCTGTGGATAGAAGCAAAATACATCTTTTAGGTACTGCCTTTTTTTTTTTGCTGGTGATCCAATAGAAAGTCCTTCTTCCCTTGAGCTGTTTTCCATCATCTGTGTGTGTTTTTTGTTGCTGAAGCACTGACAACTTCAGACCACAGCACAGCTAGAAAAGTGGAGACCAGGTCTTTTCTCAGCTGGTTAATTCTTACATTTCTTCACTCAGTCTGCAGCAGTCCATGTAAAACCACTTTTCTTCCTTTTTCTTTAGTTTTTTCTTTTAGCACTAGGTGAATGGGTTTTTTTCTCTAGTAAATGAAAAAGGTGTGTTCTCCATTCAGGAATGGTTATGCGTTTTTCTTCTTAGTCAGGTATTTAAATATATAAACATTAAACTCAGGAGACATGTCTGTCTCCTGAGTTTGCCCCTGCTTCAAGTTCTCCAGCTTTCTGTTGATTTCGGTTTGGAGCCCAGTTCATTCGCCTGTTCTTGGATGTTCTTCTCAACTTCTAACATGAGGTCTCTGGTGTAAGCTGTCGACTGTTATTTTTAATAACTTGAAAAGTTGTTATTTTTAATAACTTGAAAAGAGGGACAGCCGGTTGACATCCGCATGTTTGCCTCTGAAATAAAAATCCAAAATGGGACAGTCTGCCGCATCGTTTTCTTTGCTGGAGTAAAGCAATCATCTCTTGACTCTGTGCCCACTCCCTCACTGAGAATTGAAAATACCAGTCAGGCAATCACCTTTAGGAATTAAAAAAAGATTCAACTGTGAAGAGATTGGTGTAAAAATAAAATAAGTATTTATGTATGGGATTTGAGGGGAGATGCTTTTGGCCCCCAGCCCTTTTCTGCGGTGGGAGGAAGCCTCCTCACCCCAACTTCTGCCCCCAATCGTGGCCACCCCCCCAAAATGTACTACCTTTCTGACCAAATACCACAAGGAAGACAATCCAGAGGCCCACCCCTGCCCCCGTATGAGAGGACTTTTATCTCCAGTTTCGAGCTGGGCATCAAATCACCTGTTGTCACAACCCGCGGCCGTGAGGCTGCTTTAACTCCCGTGCCTGCAGCCTGAGAGAGGCCCACGTGAGCTGCCATCTTCGGCCTGAGGCTGGCATGGGAAGGGACAGGGGACACTACCTGGGGTGGCAAAGGGGACCTTCCCCGATGAGCTCCCGGGGATCCCGGAGCTGCAGGAGAGCCTTTGCCGGGGAAGGAGGCTGGAGAAGGGATGAGGCGGTTCCCCTCGCCCTGAGGGAGCAGCCTGCCTGGGGAGATGGCTGCGCGCCCTGGTGAGGTAGAAGTCTCCTTGGAGCAGAGGTTAGAGGCCAGAGGGACTTCGGGACGGACCCGCAGAGGCAGGAAAAGCCGGTCAGGGCGCTGAGGGGCTCCCTCGTTTCCCACCATGGCGAGGCAGGTGGCTGCACGCGTCGGACATTCGTCTGCTGGGTCCGTCTCGCTGTGGGCGAGTGACCGGGGCCAGCCCAGTTTGGGAAGACTGGGCCTGTCCTTGTGGTACAGTTGAGCTTTCTGGTGCTGCTCTGTCGGAGACAATATTTTTATTTTACGGAAGCATTTGGGGTAGCTGACGTCTGGGGTTAAAGGCCTCCCTTTTCCTCAGTCATCCAGGAAAATCCACCCGTTTTTGACCAGTCACCCAGGAAAAATCCATATAACACAATTAATATCCCATCAAATACCATTTGTTTCAAAGCTACCTCATAGCAACTCAAAATATACAAGTCTAGATATGCCTACCTTGGACTCGTCCCATTTTCTCTTGGGAATACCTCCAAAAGCACTTTTGAGAAGAAAAAAATTCATTTAGCTTGAATCAAGCAGGTTGCATTTTTTGATGAGATCAATGCAGATGTTTATAGAAATCTCATCCTCAGTGTTTCTTGAAGAAAAAAATCTGTTTCTGAAAACCTCATAGGAAAGTAGAACAGTATAAGATTTGCCACTTAACTGTTGTAAAACTTAACAGGTGATGCTAATAATTACTTCTAAAAGCCTGCATCTATGTTGATCCTGACAAAACAAAGTCTAAGACTTTAAAAAGGAGTGAAACTATCTCCTCCACATCCTTTAATTCCTCCTGCAGTATTAAAAATAGATGGGCGAAATTCACTTTTTTTATTACAAAAAGCCAATTCTTAATATGTTAGGAACTGAAGATGTCATCTTCTTCACAGGTGCTGTTACCATGAGTGAGAATATCCAGGAATTATGGCAGTATGCAGCTTTTTTTGTTATTAGGGAAATTCTTGTACCTGCTGTCATTAGAGTAAATAGCACACTGAATGAAAATTAACAAATTCCGAAAGTGTAGTCTGTTATACTAATGTGACAGGAAAGGTGTTAATGCAAAATAAAAGGATATGGGTGCCCAGAGCTCTACAGTAAATGATGAATTACACTGATCGTTGTCATTTGTATGCCAGGATAATAGTTTGATTTCTGTCCACGGTGAAATGAGTTGTTCCTGGGGGCAACAGGAGTTCTGCACAAACAGCAGGATGTAGTACCGCCCTTTGACAGTGAATTTGCAGGGTTCTGCAGTTCCAGGGTCCAGGATTCTGCCTACTGTTAGATTCAGAATTATTCAGCATTGGAAAAGTGATACTTGTGAAATTCAGTGGTTTTACCAATTTGATTTTTTTTTTTTTCCCCAGAAGGTGCTCGGATTTAGTGATTTATTTTTTTTATATATATAGTTGTTTAATATTTGAAAATTTCTCCCGAAGAAGTAACATTAATGAGTTTGAAAGTAGCCAGTTGAGAAGAATGGTGATGGTATTTTTCTTTCTTAAACTTTGATTTACTTACTCAAGACTCTGATGGATCAAACCAAAATGTCGTCTCACCCCTGTACTTCATGCAATAGTGTGTAGTGGCAGATATATAGGAAAAATGGTCATGAAGAAGTGGTAATTTTGCTTAATATACCTCAGTATCTCAGTGTCCATGGAATTAGAATGTCAAGACTGAATCTGAGTGTCTGTCCCAGCTCTCAAATTTATTAGTCCTGGGGATTTGTGTAGTCATTCTTTTAGCCTGTTTATGCATTTAGGTTCTACTCAAAAGTAACAGAGCAGTGTTGATAGAACCTCCACCCTTGCCTTTAGCTGATGCCCCTTCTTCCCACTTTCCGCAAATTTCCTTGTGTACACACGTTCTCCCCTTTTCAGGAATGTAGCGAATGGTCTGTTGCCTGATCGATTCCAATAAAATAAGATGGCATGAATCGGCATAGGCTTCCTTTCTTCTGAACCAAACACTTCTCTGATTCTACAAGTTTTCTGAGATGTTTCTTATTATGTCTGCAAATTTAGTACTTGACAGATTTCTGTGGGTTTGATTGACCATACAGTTACTGTTTTATGTCAGTAAGGTAGCATTTTACTGGCCAGCTAGGAGAAAGTATGGAAATAAAAGGAAATTCTTTTTCAGAAAGTAAACCAGTTTAGTTCTGTTTGTTTGATGAAGTGTTACTTTATTCGTCTGGACTTCTATAAATAATGCCTGCTACTGGCAAAACCTGATAGTTCAGTTGACTACAATGAAGGTGCAACAGTCGAAGATGTGGCACTGTGTTCCCAAATATAAGTGCAAATCAGGAAAGTGTAATGGCATTTCCAAATAAATCCTTTAGTTTCGCTTCTCTTTTCAGTTACTCAAGTTGCATTTGTGTGGAGTGCAGTTGGATACTCTTCTGTATTCAATCCTGACTTTTCAGCAAATGTTTCTGTGTGCAATTCTACACTGGAAAAGGCAAATAAAAGAGGCTCTGAAACTCTACAAAGAAGCCACCAAATTCCCAATGAAATCCATGATACATTCTTAGAGTCATAAGGAATCATTACCAAGCGGCAGTATGCCCAGCATGGACAAGCATTAAACAGATTTCAGAACAGGATTTGGGAGTAAATCATATAAACATTGCAGACTATTATGTGATTTAGAAGGGTGCTTATAAATTCATGTTTCAAGTTGAATCCTCTTTAGGCCCTGCATCTTGAACAGCTCTTGTTGACACAGAGCCCAAGGTAAAGGCAGAGCAGTTCTGAAGTGTTCTCCTCTGAACACTGACATTCCCCACACATTGTACAACCTTAGAATTGGTTGAGTTTATTGTCCTTAGAAAAGAGGTTTCCTAGGTTTTGATTGTCAATATATAGAAACCAGAAGGCCCACAAACTCATGCCCAGTTTGTACAGACAGCTGTGTATTCTCATGTAAACACTCTGGATTCAACGCTTAAATTGATCTGCCTTTCAGGTGCTGCTTGCCCCTTTCTTGGCAACTAGAAGGTTTTAGCTTCTTCCATTCTCAGCACGGTGATGGAGAACTCGGACTCTTCTGGTACTGGTAGCAGTTCACCCAGTGGTGTCTTCTGAAATACATACTAATTCTGAGAAGAAAGACATACATGAGTGGTGCTGGCAAAGAACATGTGGAAAACATCCTGGAAGAATACTCGCAGAAAGGTAGAGATGCACAGAAGAGGCTGAATGAAGTGAGTTGCGAATTTGGGGCAGCTTCTTAAGTATAGATGAGCTTTTATTCTTTTTGTTATTGCTGAGTCTATGGACAGTTGCACCAGTGCTATTTCGAGCAGCTGCTCAAATTATATTTGGCTGTCGTGATTCTCACTTGTCATTTGACAGGCAGAAATAGACAATGGGTAATAATATTGTTGGCACTATCACTGTAACAGTATTCCATACATAGTCAGTCCACCACAGCAAAGTGTGACTAGCCAGTTAAGTAAGAAAAATTTAAAAATAAAAGAAAAAAGAAAACAAAAATAACCTCAGAATTCCCATGCCCATGCTGCTCGCAGTCTTATGCAGTTTTTTAGGGTATGTATTCAATATTTTGGTTGGTTTAGCTTGATTGTTTGGGTTTTTTTGGTCCTTTAGACCACTGAGCTACTTGAGCAACAGAAAATCAGTTTAAGTCGGATCATTGCTGATTTGCAGACCAAACTGATGGAAGTACAATTGGAAAGAGATGGACTTCAGGATACCAGGTATGAGCATTTAGAGGCACACCAGTCTCCTAAGTGAGAAACTTGCCCTCAGGAATGAAGACAATGAGGCTATGGGACCTTGGTTTCGAAAATGACTTATTATGTAGCTGTAACAAACAGCAGTTAATCAACGTAAGTATTACACATGTTGGTTAGGATACAAATCCATGTGGTGATTCTTGGTTTTTAAGTTATTTCTTTGGTTTCCAAATTCAGACAGAAGGAATTCCAGAGCCAAGAGAATGCAAAAATACAGCTAAAGAATACTATTCAGGAGCTGGAAGCTGCCAACCAGGTACAGGAGGAGATGCTGAGAAAGGCTAACAGCCAAACTGAGCATCTGAAACAGATGATGGACAGCCATGAAGCAGTACTTCTGGAACTGCGTGATATCCTAATGGACTATGAAGACAGCACAGGCAAGAAGCTCTGTGAGCGTGAGAATGTTACTGGCCTGCAGATCCACAACCAGAGCACAACATTTGCTGACATCCTGAGAGATTTAGACTCAGAGGTATCATACCTCAAAGAAAAAATTGTCCTGGTATGTGAAGAAGGTGCTACTTTTCTTCCTAGCACTCAGTTTTCTGGTTTTTAGAAAATACTTTGGAAGTTCTGTGAGCTCCTATCTAAACTGCCCTAGGGAAATGGCATAAAGAGGCATAACATAACATGTAGAANCCTGGAAGTGTTCAAGGCCAGGCTGGATGGGGCTTTGAGCAATCTGGTCTAGTGGGAGGTGTCCCTGTCCATGGCAGGGGGGTTGGAACTCAATGATGTTTAAGGTCCCTTCCAACTCTAACCATTCTATGATTCTATAAATGGTATTTTGCAGTTAAAGTGGCAGGTGCTGGTGCAGCAGACTTTTACGCTTGCCCCAACTTAATATTAGGTTTATAGCTGGGATTTAACCTGCATTGTGCACATTTTCACTGTTCAGGGTGGAAGCATAAGGAAGGAAATTACACTTTGAAAACTACAGTTTAGACTCTTTAGGATTTAGCGTTATCATCTCTTTACAATAGGTGGAAGAAGAACTTGAGTCATTGAAAAAAGATTCACGGACCCAAAACCAACTTCTGCTTCAGCAAAATCAAAATAGGTACCTGTTCTCCATATGTTTTCATAAAACATAAATAGATAATTTTTTTCACATTCTACAGATAATTCTTTGATGATGATATTGGGGGAGGGAGTGGCTCGGGGGCAGCAAGTGCTGGTTTTGAGGACTTAATAATTGTTCCGTTCCAGATGTTTATTTGCTCTACAGTTTCTGGTGCTCTTTTCTTCCATGCTGAAAATTTCCTGGTTTATACACTGTCTCAAAAATTACTATTTTGGAAGAATCTCTACACCTTGCTTCTGTAAGTGTAATTAATCACTTAGGAGGACATTTGTTGGGAATTTGTTGGGATACTTCCACCTTTTAAAAAAAAAAAAGATTGAAAGTAATCACTTCAGTGGTTACATCAGCTTTTTTCTTACTAATTTCATTAACAGCTTTGTCCTTCCTTGTTCAAGCTATCCATCTGAATTGGACAGTAACCCGTTCAAAATAAAAGGGTCAATAACTCAATCCATAGTATTTCATTACAATAGAACATCAAAATGATTACACTTCTGACTAATGAAAAATACCATTCCCTCTTAATTTGAAGAAGTTTTTTGCCAAGACTAAAATTACAACCAGTATTTTCTTTTTAAAACAGGATTGAGCAGCTAATAAGGGACCATGAACAGGAGGTGGCAGCACTAACTGATAAAGCTAACAGCGCACACAGCTATGCAAGTGGTATTGAAAGCCAAATGAAGATGATTCAGTATGTTTTTTTGATTACAGTATAGAAAATGTTGAGAGTAACCTTAATTTGAGAGAAAGCTTATGCTGCTAGTTAATGCTCTACTGTCTTCCCTATACTTTTGGTTTCTTAGTGTCTTTGTCTAAAGAATTAAGCAGTCCTTGCATAAATTATGTAATAAAGAAAAAAAAGGAAAAAGACAAAAAATCATTAAATCATGCTATATAGAGGAGAGGCAAAGTCACCGCCCGTTAGACAGACTCTGAGAATGAGACTGGTTCTCCTCTCAGACTGCTGTGATTCAGAAGGGGAGAAAGGCTAGAAAAGTTGATTGAAGTTCAAACTGGCTCCAGCCATCAGCTCTGTTCTTGCCTCCAGCTTTTGGAATGCTAAATCTCTGTTACTTGAGTTGTGAGCAGTTTCTGCAGAGTACATGGCTAGAGCCAAGGGATGAAAGAGTAGTATGTAAGACAAGAGCTGTGGCTGAGTCCAGTTTTAGGTGGCTGCTTTGCACTATCACAATTGCCTTATAAATGTTCTGTGGATTTGGATACAAAATTAATTTCCAGCAGCATTATTGGTTGAATCACAAATGAGAATGGGTGAACAATTGTGTTGTTTGCATACAGGTGGTAATGAATGGTAATTTTCAAGAAAGGGTAATTTTCATTTGAGTGAAAATAAAAATATACTAATTAATCGCTGGCCACTTGGTTACTTGGTGCTCAATATATCAGTTTAAAAATTGAGGACATGCCATGCAGTGTTGTAAGCTTAAGATGAGAGTTAAATATCACTACGAATTAACATCTGACTTGTGTAGTTGAGACTGAATGGCAGATCCCAAAATGCTTCTCAGTTCTTATAAACAGCTGGGGTGCATTTGAAAGTAGACTTAGCTTTCTTAGAACTTGAGAATAAATGAGTTATCACCAGGAATAACAAGCATTGAGATTTCAATTTATGTAATTTTATGTGAGAGAGATAACAAAGAGCAAATCTAACCAGTAAGAAGGTACAATTTTTATGTGATCCCGCTGTGAATGATAATCATACTTCAATGCATTGAGTTTCAGCGGCCGTACTGATTGCAGTGAAAACAACCACAAATGTTTCACGCTTTCATGGTTCTTACAGTTTCTAATTTCTCCACCTAAAACTTTTCCCAGGGAACAAACAAAAAACCAAAATTCAGTGCATGCACATCAAGTTAGTCACCTGGAATCTACAGTCTCTCAGTTGCGTTCTGAATTACAGGAAGCTAAGAGGATGTACCAAGAAAAGGTATGGATGGATTTGTGTGTTAGCGTTAGTGCCAATGAAACTGGATGTGTGGATGTCTGAAATGTCCTGGATACATAAGGAAAGCCTTTTGATAAGGGATTGCTTCAGAAAAACTTCATGGACAATAACATAAATTACATTATCCTTAACTCTATTTCTTTGTATTATTTTTAAGAACAAATTGTTTTTCTCTAACAAAAAATAGCTTTGCTAAACTTAACAAAGGCAAATTAGTTTTGCCAAACGTACTGAGAGCATACCATAAATTATGTCTTGATGATTCTGCACTACAAACATCACTTGCATGCGCAGGACAAGAACATTCTTCCACTGTATGACTAGAGGCAGTAAAAATAGCTTCTTATTTAAGTCATACTGCCCAGAAAAATTCTTTTTTAACTTCAGATGCTCAGAGATGCCCGATTATGAGTTAAGAATCTTTAACATTCATTGAAATCCAAAGGTTTCTTATGAGTGCAATAGAATATAGCAAAAAGGTCAAGCTGGCCAGCACCTGTGTATTTAGCCATTTCTTAATCCTATTAGAAAACATGAGTCTCAACTGTTTTTAACCACATTTATTCCCAAAGACCAACTTCTTTCCAGGTCGTACAGGAGGGAGTTGCTGTGGACAAAGGGAGAGAACTTCTTATAGCAGAACCAACCACAGAATTTCTGCCATGTCAGTAACTGCAGCATTTTATATCCTGTTACCATGTCACATCTGCTGCGTCTTTCACTTATTTCAGTGCTTTGGATTCCAGTGTTATAATCAAATTGACTGTCTTTAAATTCTGTCTCATTTTTGGTGAAAGATGCTTCATGTTTTCCTTAGTTACCTGAGAACAGTTGCCATCCATTCCCTTTGAATATTAGTAGAGCTGATGCATGCAGAAATACTTGATGGATCCAAATTCATCTTAGATTACAAGTCACAAGGATTTAGGCTTCCTCCTCTGAATACTATTGGAAAGGGAAAGTTAAGGTCACAGGAGTGCCATGAAGTTTGGCAGAGCTGATAGTCTCTGAGCCAAAATGGTCTGAGAATGGAATGGCAGGGATGTGCGGGTCAAGCCTGTGGAGCCATGTTGTACGTGTACTTGCACCATAAAGCAGAGCAGGAAGGACATTATGTTTTACTGTTTGTGTAGGTTTCCCTTTTTAACAATTCCATTGATTCACAGGTATCAAAACTCACCCTAGTCAATTTCAAAAGTGACTTTTCACAACATCATAACTGAACTGTGGAGAATTTGTAAATTAATGTCCATTACTGTAATTCATCCTTAAGTACAATATATGGTATGCTTTTCATGATAGGTCTGTTTACCTGAATTCTTTTGATTTAAATCATGCAGTGCACAACGTAAGGTCATATCACATACACAGCTGTAACTGTAGTGTATGTTCCTTAAGCATGTTCCCTTTTGTAATATTTACCTCATAACAGATGAAAAATGGGAACCTGTGAATCCATTTAAGGCTATTTTTCACAGTCTATTGTCTCTAGAAAATGCTGGGTTTGTATTTCCATAAAAGAACATACTTCTTTGCTAAGGTAGATTTAGTGATAGACAAGTTGGTAGCTGGAGATCGTTTGATCTCAGGCTGTTATGTGAAGTCATTCCTGAAAAGGTGAGAGAGAGAATCTAAATAAAGCTTTTGTAACTGTACATCTCTCTTTCCCAACAAGCATTCCTCTGCAGCTTCTCTGGCAGGGAAATATGTTAGCAACTAAAATTATCAAGGGAGTAGATGGAAACTAAAACCAGTGCAAGTTGATGGTAGTTTCAGCAGTCAGAAAATCTGATACATAACTTACTGGATATAAATGCAAGTATGTAGGTGTTCTGTTTGGGTATGCCTATGTTAATATCTTTATTAAAACGTGTAGGAGACTGGCCCATCATCTCATACAGTGACAGAAGTTGCATTATTTGAGAGAAAGTGACTACCACTTGGAGTAAAACATGATTGCCTGTAGATTTTTATAGTATATTGACGGAGAAAATCTACCTCCCTGCCTTAACTACATAACACCTGCTGTTAGGCCTAAGTGTATCTGAAGAACTTTACTGTATTGTTAAGCACAAAGTGAATATGGCTGAATATGCTTGGGACCAAATTCTCCCTAAATTAACTTTATTTTACAGGAAAGTCCTTGCGTAAGAACAGCTCTTTTTGTCATTCTCTGTGAAAGCCCTATTGATAGTGTTGTATGCAGTCATTGAACTCTGTAGAGAACTCTTCAGGCTTAGATTTTCTGTGGAAATATGGAGTAATTGTGTAAGGAGGGTTTTTAGGGAGAAGCAATCTAGGATTTACTGAGATCTCTCCTGATTGAGGGCTGCACAAGATGAAACCCCTTTCTAAAAGGACCACAGCCGATGACAGGGAGAAAAGGCAGTAATATGTCCTTCTGCTCTTGGCATTGGAGGTCTAGGAAGAGAAGATTAACAATTTTTTTTTATTTTATTTGATTTGGCATAAGAAAAACTTTGTAAGAAGATGTTCAGGACTTTCCTTGACAACATTTTCTCATATTGAGGTTCCCAGCCCCCATTTGGTGAAGGACACAGTGTTTTGGGACTAGGCCTGCATAAATGGTCCATTACTAATTGAAAAGAATTATTTGAATGATTCCATATCAATTATGTTTTACTGATACTTGTGTTACATTGGCTTTTCTAACTAGTAGTAATGCAAAGAGCTTGAGCTTTTTTTCTAAAATAGCACTTTTGCCATGCCATTCAATGTTTACAGTGTAGGTAAGGAATTTTTGAAGAGCTGTGGGTCAGGGTGCAAGCCAAGTCATTCTTAGGAACCTTGGTTAACTCTGCAGTGAAATTTGGCTTAATCACTAAAAGAAGACAACACAATTATGAATACACCTAGGGAATAACTCTGCTAAGCCAGAAGATGTCATTTGGACTTCTTTTGAGTAGAACCTAGAGGAATACTGGAAGAAATCCAATGTACTATTTAAAATAGAGTATGTGGATGTAATTTGTAATGAATATTTGCCTTTTTTCTAGGTCAAAGATCTTGAGAAGCAGTTGCATCTAACTCATTCTGAGATAGTAGAAGCTCAGACAGAACAGGATAAACATAGCCACGGATCTGGAAATCTGAATGACCGTATTCATCAATTGTTGGTAAAGACAACTGTTACTATTAAAAAAATCTTTCTTGTAAAGGCGTCTTCTTACTGCTGATGTTCAGATTTGTACATTGCTTGTTTCCAAAGGGCAGCAGCTCTCTTATAAGTTTGAGTTTCTATGAAAAATTTGAATTAATTGTGAAGAAAGTTTCCCAAAGGCCTTTGGCTTTGGCATTTCAGGACATTCAGCATTAAGACTCTATTTCTCATAAATTCAAAATCCTTGAATGCTCTGCAAATCATATTAAAGGTGCTGAGCTACCTTCACTTTAACCTCACAGTTTAGATCCCTGTGTTAAGGAACTGTGGTCCTTTAACATATTTTGCAAAATACATCCAAGATTTTCCAAACAGCACTAAACATTCCTTTGTAATTGATTGAGAATATTAATGAATTGAAGATACAGTATTAAAAAATTTTATGGCATAAGTTTGGTTTCATCAAAACTGGCGTCATGTACTATAATTAGCCTTGCTTTTCATCTTACATAAGATGATTCCTTAATGAGTGAATTTTGGGATATTAGTTTTTGTGGTTACATTAGATTTGTTTATCCACTTAGGGTCACAGTGCTTCTTAAGGAGATGTTGAAATGGTTTCATTCCATATGGTGTTCTCCTGTTCAAGAATATGTTAGTGTAAATCTTTTCCTACAGGTTGTACATAGCTCTAGAGAAGACTGGAGTCAGAATAATCATTGCATAATTGAAGGTTAGGAATCTGATTTTAGGATTTCTTTTGTTGCTGTGTCTTCATGTCATGTCTTCTTCCTGCCATTCCCTGAGCTTCCTATTTAGTTGTTTACTGTCGCTTTAACAATATGCAAATAGTTAACAATAGCAGAAGTTATGATTAGCAGAAATGCCTATTGATAATTCAGTTTGGGCACATGTTAAATTCATATGTTTTAAATTAGTAGCTCTGAAATGTATATGACAGTATCTTTAATAGTACTTATGCTTTAAATTGTCATTTATAATTTAAATTATGTACTGTTAAGATTGTCTGGGGTGGAGAAGATTTAAACTCTGAAGAACATGTGACAAATTACTGCATGAAATGAGACAAGCCATCAACAATTTGTTTAGTGGTGAAGCTGGATATTTATCAAGAGCAGCTTTCTTTGGCATGGAATGTGGTGGTTCGGTGGTTTTCATTTGATGTTGACACAATATAATCTTACTTCATTTTGTAGCTTGTCCTGATTTTGGGATAGACGTAAATGACATGAAAGACTTGAGCGTTGAGGTGTTACATGCTTGAAAGTAATTATAGGAGCAATATATAAAGTTGAAAGTTACTGCTTTGTTGAATTAAAACACATAGGAGATGTCAGACTAGTTTAGCCAATGATCCTGTCTTTTGCCAAGTGTAAATCCATGAAGTAGTCCCTGTTCAGATAGGTAATCGTGTATTTGAATGTTGCTAATGTTAAGAGGAAGAACAAAAAAAATCCTAAAGGTGATTCAAGGAGGGAGATAACTTTAATGTCTTGTAGACAGAACTTCATAAAAAAGACATACAACTAAGTCTAGAAAAAGAGCAGAATAAGCGGTTTTGTGATTGGAACACAGAAAATAGCGTCACCATTGACCAGCTAAAGAGAGAACTAGACAACAAAAACATGCAATTGCAGCGCATGGAAAACACGATGAAGGAAATGAGGACTGAATGTCACAGACAAATGGAGCACCAGGTTGGTGAGCAACTCAGTGTGATAGTGTTCAGGATAGAACGTGCACTGGCTGGGGGCTGTTGTTCAGATGGAAACACTGTAATTCTGGTTACCATGATTGGGAGGTCTCCGGAGCTCGTGTGCCAACATTTTCCTTCCAAAGATGCAGATATGTGACACTTTTTTTCATTTTATTTTAATCTGACCTGTCCAGCCTTCATTTATTTTTACTGATGAGAAAGCAGAACCATTATTTTTAATTTTTATTTTTGACATACTAGCCTTAGAAGAAAATCTTCTGCTGATAGTGTGTTTGATTTTTGCTGTAAAACTCCAAAACAAGGTTTTGTGAATTTCCAGAAAGTTTGATGCTGCCAGACATAACAAAAACACTAATGAAGGTAGCATTTTCAGTAGGGAGCACTTCTGTAAGAATAATTAGTAAATTAAAGACCTTCCTAATGCCTTAATTTATGTAGTGCTTAATGAAAACCTACTGAAGTTTGTGTTTATAACCCTAAGCTAAATCCAGTGCTATGTCATAAAGAATTACTTCTGACAAAGTAGATTCCTAGACAGTGACTTACAGTACATTCCCCTTCCTTCAAGACTTCAGCCCCTCAAAAATGAGCTGTAATTACATAACTCACTTTGCATTATGAGTAAAAATCAAGTTAATTCCTTTATTTTCTACCAAACCACAGGCTTGTCCTATCTCACACATTGTTCTATGTTTTCTCAATCATTTTTTTCCTTTTAAAGTCCATCCATCAGGAAATTCATTCTTTTCTCCTGTTTCTATTTTGTACTGTGTATCCTGAGTCACAGTACTTTGTGCTTTAAATGGTGCACATTGCTGCCTCCAAGAATAAAATCAGTAATAAACTATTCATGTACATACTTTTTTTTTTTGCAACTTAGAGTGCAGTAAAGTTTTAGCACTTTTACGTTCTTTTAGCCTCAAGTACTCTAAATTTTATACTAATGTTAGTGGTTTCTTCTTTTTTTTTTTTTTAAATCACTGAAACACTTTCCATTTTCTATGATTAAAAAGCAAATATTCTAAGAGATACTTAATTTATTAAAATAGAGGCAGAGGAAAGAAAATTAGAAGAAACACACAAAAACCACAGTCATTGTAGACTAGACCATGCTGACCTAATTCTTCTGTAAAACTCAGATGTTTGAGATGAACTATAGAAAACCAGAAAGGCAGAAATAGACATTTCTCTTGGATGATCCTTATGTTGCTATTATTCAGATGGCTGCAATTCAGGAAAAAAATGAAAGCACTGGAAGAATCTCGTCTTTGACTGTCCAGCTGGAGTCAACCAAGGAAACACTCTCTAAAGTTAAAGGAGACCTTACAGCCAAACAGATTGATTTGGAGACTGCTGAGGAAACAGTGTCAAATCTGACAGCCCGTCTGCAGGAGAAAGAGAGAGCCCTTGAGGTTACCAGTAAGGAAATCAAGAAGCTACATTCACAACTTGGCAGTAGGATGCAGGAGCTCCAGCATCTAAAGAATGAAGAGGACTGTTTACACAATGTGCAGTCAGAGTGTGAAACGCTGAAGCTGCAGCTGTTAGAGAAGGAAAGGATAGTTGAGATCTTCCAAAAGCAAATTGATAACATGACCCAGATTGTGGGCCAGCACAGTCGAACCGCTGGAGCAATGGAAGTTGAGAAATCTCAGCTTACAAAAGAAATGAATGACTGGAAGCTTAAAGTAGAAGAACTTAAGGTGTGCAAATAGTGCTGTATATATGTCTTTGTAAAACGGCAAATGTTTTCTGTTTTTAAATCTGTACCTTAATGTGCTAACACTGTGGTTTTAAAGCAGGCCAGACAATGCAGCTTGAATCCCAACAGAACTAGAAGAGTTATTGAATAATATTATCACATTTACCATCAAAAATTAATAATTCACTGGTGCAAAGACTTGCCTAAAATGTTTGTTAAAGTTGGAATATAATGTGTTGTCCTCAGTGACAGAATTTTCCATACCAGTAACAGAACCAGAAATACAACGTGTTACCTGAAAAATAACAGACAGCGAGCACTCAGAATTCCAAACTGAGGACACTTTATAAGTGGTTATTTCTCAGTTGAGAGTGACAGGATAGGGTAGTCTTATGCACATCAGTATCTTCTGAAAAAATTCACTCAGATAGGGAATTTCATCCTCCTCTGTGAGAAGATAGTTGAGCATTAGGAGTGAATATAGAGGTACGATAGGATGGAAGTAATTTTCATATACACCTGGTTATACATGCTGTGTTAAAGGTTAAATGTATAAGGTTAAACATGCTGTGAAGTCATTGCATCAGATTTTAGTGGACCCTTTTTGCCTAGATTAGCAATTTTCACGAAAGTAGTTTGTTTATTTTACTCTGTCATTTTTTCTTGCCCCAAACTCTGACAACCGAGATTTGTAATGATGATGTCTGTGCATCCTTGTGGTTATTCTGTATAATTATCTATATTACACATAATTACTACTGGTTTTTGTGTAAATAGATTGCAGAGGATAAGAAAGAAGCCAGAATACGCAAAATGGAGGCCCGACTGAGTGAGCTGGAATTGGAAAAGGTTAAACTGGTAAATACATGCAGTGAGAGACTCCATGCACTTAATGATATGAAACTGGAAAAAGACCAGCTAATGAATGAACTCCAAGCCAGCCGGAGGGAGCTGGCTGGCCTTGCAGGTAGGGAGCCTCGACTTAGCTCAGTTCCAGTAGCTGCTAAATTGGGCTGATGTTAAAAATAGAAGAGCAACTTGCTTTGCTGAATCCAAATATGGTTGCTGATACAGCAGAAGCGTTCCCTACCAGCACGGGGTGGTCAGATTGCTTCAGAGAGCTAAGTCATGGTTTGGGATTCTGGCACAGAATGATGAGAATACAGTCTTTATGGCAGTCTCTCACTACTCTGAGCAAAAATACTTAAACCCACCTGACTCTGGGGACCAAAGAAGCAAATCTGGTAAATCATAGATGAAAGAACAGTCAAGCTGCTATTCTAAGAGCAGTAGTGGATGCCATTAACCATCTGTGGTCAAAGTACAGTAGAATGTTTCTGTTTTATTGTAGTCTTTCCACACTGTCATTTAAAAGCTTATGTTCTAACTCCAAGAACTGTTTTCACAATTAATGTGTGGGGAAGCAGATTAAGATAATATTTAAAAAAAAAATAAAAATAGGGGCTGGACTAAAGGCAACCACCAAAATGCAGTGAGATCCTGTCTTAAATCCTCAATGCAGCGAGACAGATGATAGCATTCACACGCTTTGCTCGCTATACACCCCTGTGCTCTCAGAAAATACCCACTGGTAACATTTATTTCTTCATAACTCAGCTATACTTCTAAACTCATTAAGTTTTGTGGGAAATAAACAGATACTGTGATTTTACATGGAAGGTCTGCCATGGATTTGACTGGTACTATCAGGGTGAATGAGGTACAAGAAAGGCTTATTGCAGTGAATGACCACAGAGGAATTTGGGCCAAGCTGTTGATAGGGTCTGAGCACATGGCTGGCAGGCTGGCTTGTAGGAATGTGGGTGACATAAGAGGAGTTGAAGAGAGATATAAAAAACAGAGCTGAGAAACCAAGCTGCAGGAGAATGCTTGGCAAATTAGATCAGCTCAGACCTAAGTCTGTCAGTACGTTGGACTGGAGAGAAGAATGACTANCTAAGTCTAGAAGAATGATTTTTGTCATCATAATTTCAATCTTTACTTTCACCAGAGGGATTTGAAGATTTGAAGAAGGATTACCAGGATAAAATTGAGAAGATGGAAAATACTGCAAACAGACTGAAAATGCAGTTGAAATCTGCCCAAGCTGAACTGGAACAGACCAGAACTGCTCTAAAGACTATGGAGGGATCTGATGGACATGGTAATTATGGATTGAACTTCCCAAAAATCATGTTTGTCTTTTTAACAAGAGGATTTTTATACGTGTTGATCCCTCAGTAGATGCTATAAGAATATTCCAGATACTTTGTGAAATAAATAAAAAACATTGCAGGTGACAACATATTTTTATTTTACCATTTACTACATACTGTAAAACTTAGATCATGAGTTGAATTTTCTCAGGTGATATTTATGCGTATTTCCAGGGAGTGTTTTCTTGTCTTGAGTGTGTGATGGGCCTGGTGCCACTGCCATGGCAAAACTCAAGGTGATTCTAATGGGTGGTTTGCACACATAAGTGACTATGGGATCTTCGTTCAACTTCCTTATTGTAACATACTGCTGCTGCTAACTAACTTTCAGAGTCTTTTGGCAGGATTCAGAATCCATAATCAATGTTGTTAATTGAGAATTAACCTTGCTTTTTACAGCTATGAAAGTTGCAGTGGGAATGCAGAAGCAGATCACAGCCAAGAGAGGACAGATAGATGCATTGCAGATCAAGATTAAATTCTTGGAAGAGGCAATGACAAGTGCTGCTAAGGTCACAGGAGCTCCATGTAAAATTATTTAACTGTATCTAGAGAAATTTTTCTTTGGAAAAATGCATGGCCGAAAGGACAATTGCCCAAGAAGGAGCAAAGAGAATTTTACTTGATGTAATGCACACCTTCCCTGTCACAGAATCATAGAATGGTTCTGTCTGGAAGGGAGCTTAAAGATCATCCAACCCCCTTCCCATGGGCAGGGACACCTCCCAGTAGACTAGGTTGCTCAAAGCTCCATCCAGCCTGGTCTTGAACACCTCCAGGGATGGGCCAGCCACTGCTTCTTTGGGCAACCTGTTCCAGTGTGCCACCACCCTCACAGGAAAGAATTTCTTCCTAATATCTAATCTATATCTCCTCTCTTTCAGTTTAAAACCATTACCCCTCATCCTATCCCTACACTCTCGGATAAAGAGTACCACCCTACCTCTTGTGTAGCCCCTATAGGTACTGGAAGGCTGCTATAAGGTCTCACTGGAGCCTTCTCTTTTCCAGGCTGAACAATCCCAACTCTCTCAGCCTGTTCTGGAAGCATGTATCAGGGAATATGTCTACCACATAAATTAGCCTTCTGCAATGGGACTGCTTTCAGTTTAATTTATATTTGTTCTCCATGAAAGATCAGTAATAATTGCAATGAAAATCAAGCTCTTCCATATGAGTTATTTTTAAAAATGTGAGCTAATGCGTTCTGTGTCCTGAGTTTGGCCCTCAGTGCTTTCCCTCTTTGTTTCCTGAGGCGATTGTTCACAGTTCTGTTTATAACCTCTGTTTGTCACGGTCTGTCTAGCACATCAAGGTCTTCTGGTGTTTTCAGTGACAAAGATACTGTTCTGTAATCAATAGCTGGAGTTTACTGAATGATTATTTATGTCTGTTTACTGTAGTCTGTCCTCCTTCTTTACTGGCTTTGGATCCTGTGGATCCTAAAACTTAGATCCATTTTGCAACTGGAATCTTAAAATCTGAGATTTTACTTCATCAGGTCCAGTCAAATTGTACTTTTTTAATATAAGACCTAAAAGTTGCAGACAACAAGTATGTATGATGTAGGTAGTTACAAATTCTTGACTTGCGCTTTTATTGTCCCTATCTTGAACTCAGGAGAAGCATTACCTCAGAGAAGAAAATAATAAACTAAGTAAAAAATTGAGCTATATTGTAGCAAACAATACCAAGATTGCCCGGGAACTGGAGATCCTGAGATCACAAGACAAACGTATGAAAGAAAAAATATCTAAGATGGAGACAGCCCTTGATAAGGTAATTTTAGGTAGCTTTCAGTTCAGTGAGACTTCTGGGTGCTTTGCTCTACATTCACTTGTGAAGAGAAAACGTCTAACCTCTTCCCTAGGTTGTATTTAGCGTGTCCTGTTCACGTGTACTGTAAAATACTTACCTGAAGAAATGTCTGTAGTTAAGACTGTCTTCTGGGTGTTTTTTTTAATGGTAAAAGGCTTCTATTTTCATTAAGAGAATTCTTGATTTACTCCTTACTAGCTCAGGGAAATACAAGCTGCAGGGAATTTGAAGCAGAATGACCTTTCCAGCAGTAGATTGACCTTCCAGACCTTCCACTGGCTCTTGGCACAGCTCCCTTCCCTGGTGAGAGTGGCTGGAACTGAGTGTGGTCACACACTGACTCAACACACTCATGCACGCTCAGCCCTTTCTGAGACCATCATTAGCCAGCTGTGGGTCCCTCAGGGTGAGGGAAATTTTTAGGAACATTGTGTTGTTTCATTTGCCTTTTTCAGTTGAGGTTTCTGTTGCTGACATACCTGACTCATAAGGCTAGGTTCTACATTTTGGTCTGACTAGCACATAAATCCCAAGTGCCCTACAGGTAAACTGCTGCTTTTCCAGGAGGAAAACTCCTTTTGAGCTTCTCGGAATTCTAGTTTTTCAGGATGTAAATTTCCATGTAAGGTGTTGTTTTCAAATTGCTTTATTACTTAAAAAAAAAAAAAAAAGAAAAGAAAAGAAAAAGAAGTAAGTATGATACCTCCTCCCACATGTGGCATTTCTTTAAATGCTTGATGCTGGAAACAACTTTCTCTGTTATATATACCGTTGTCCACAGTCCTAGCCAACTGAGAGAGAAGCTGAAACAGTGGAGACAGGGGCTCACTGAAACCCAGCACATGATACACTGAATAGCAATTCTTAGAAATTAGTAAAGTTTGTACTATGTCCTCTCAGAGGATGCTGATACGTACCATTGCAGAGCATCTATTGTATAAGCATCATAAAGTGTAATTGGTTATCTTGGTCATCAATAATGATTTGGAGTTAAATGTTCAAAAAGCTGCTGCATGTAACCGTACACCCACAGTGCCTCAGGAAGCCAGCCTGTGCCTCAGTGTCAGTCATAAAGAAGCACAGAAAGACAGGGTTTTTTTTTAAACAGAAGAGAGAACAAAACACAAGAGGGAACTCTGCTACAGAGTGATAGAAGCAGTCTGGTTTGTAAAGGTATCTCTCTCTCCCTCTCTGTGCTTTGGTTTAGGGCTTCCTCTCGCTGTCCTCATAAGCATGCAATGAAGAATAGATTCATTATTAGATCTTCTCAAGCCTTTTCAAAGTAAACTTTATAAAGAAGGAGGAGTATTGTAACAACTTAGCAAAGACAAGTCAACAAAGTTATCAGTCATCCATTTTGAAAACCTAGCGTATAGTTTTGCCTCATTAGCACAGTTGAATTTCCTAATCCCAGAGGTGTTTGTCTAGGGCTGTCCCTGACAGGATTAGCTCCCTTCTGTGATAGAATGGTCTGCATATTATGGCTATAAGGATCATAGAACCAGTCAGTTGCTTTTGTAAGCCTATCAAGAAAGATCATCTTGCAGTATTTCTGTACTGATGGCAGTAGATAAATACAGCAGCTGTAGGTGTACTTTATTTCTTAGTTGTAAAGAAAACAGGAAAGATTGTATTCTACAGAAAGTTAGCAATATTAACTTACACTTCTTCTATCCTCTCTTACAGGCATCCATGCAATTTGCAGAATGTCAGTGCATAATCCAGTGTCAGGAACAAGAAGCTATGCGCTTCAGACTGCAACACACTTTAGATGTAAAAGTAGGTTACTGGGAAGCATGGGTATAAAGTTAGATGCATCCACTCCATGTCCTAACTTTGTTTAACCTGGTTTATTGAAAAGCACTCTAAAAAGTTTGTATTCTGAAACCTTTCTTCATGTGGAATGCCTCATCGCTGCACAAGTCATGTCCATCATTTCAGTTACTTTGAAGTACTTTTTACAGTAAGTGCAGCAAAAAAAATTCAACAGCCACAGGAATATTAGACCATACGCTTTGTCTGCTAAGCTTTGGTTTCAATGACACTTCAGCTTTTTATTGTGGCCCTAATCAAATAGAAGCCAGAAATGTTCATGACATTATTATGAAAAATTATTTAGAGACAAGGTCTGTAGGGATGCCTTTTACTAGTGAAGGTGTTTACTAGTGCAACAGAAAGCACTAACAAACTTTTGGGCACCCACACTCTTCTTCAGGCCCGACATAAAACCAGCAACCTTAAAGCTACATACAGCCTGGAAAAAAAGGGCTCTAAACCAGAAACTAATTCATATGAACAACAACAAAAGTTGTTGTTCATATCTCATCTTCAAACGAAAGAAATTCTCACCTAAGTAGGGAAAAGGTACAAGAACTGTGGAACAGCTTAATTTTGTAGTGGCACGGAGTTGTGCTTCACTTGAATGATTAAAATTCTGAAAATTCATGAAGCTGCCACTGTCTCACCCAGTTCAGTCACTAGAAGGGTTATGTCTGAGCGCACCTAAAAAGACTAAAAGAGATGCCTTATTACAGAGAGTGTGCTGTTGTTACCCGTTTATTCTCCTTAGCTATATACGTGCTTGTTCTGCTTGGCTAATGGTTTTCTGCAGGAGTTACAGGGCCCAGGCTACTCATCAGCTTCAGGCAAGCTGCAGCACATGGTCCCTCTTTCCCACCTGCATTCTGCTGTTGTGCCACCTTCCCGGAACTTGGCCAGCTCTGTCCCTCGTGTGAGTACCAGCCCCACAATGGGAAACTGCACTGGAAACAGGGATGTGCCTAAGATTAAAAATAACATGGAATTTCTAAGTGGGAGAGCATCTTGTTTGGTAGCGTCCAAGAGTGAATTTTTAACAACAAAGATGAAATAATTTTCTGCAGTTTCTCATACCTTTCAGATTTTCTTTTTTTTCCATCTGCAAAATATATGTAAAAAAAAATGTGTACAATAAAAACAATCTGTAGATTTTAATAGGAATTTATCTCCCCTCTATCACCAATAACACTTATAAACTATTAACATTGAAGATACTGATCTGTAACCAGTTTGGGTTTCACTTTTTTTTCCTAGTACTTTAATTGCTGTAAATCACTTACATGTGGCAGTGAAAATAGACTTGTACGTTGTTCATCATCTGATTGACCTGTATTAGCTTTTAGTACTTAAATCTTTCTTCAAGCTGGCTGTCACTGATTTTGACCAGTTTTATCCTAAAAGACATATCATTGCCCTTCCTTTCTTTTGTTTTTGTACATCTAATTTTTCATTATAGAAAACATCAACTCAAACCTCTCATGCAAAAAAAAAAAAAACCAAACCACTTCTGTATAGGTTTTATATCCTTCTTCAAAATGGACAGGAGGTCTCTTCATTAATTTTTACCTCAAAGTCTGTAGGAGACTACAAGTTAGTGCAGATATTTTTCAGTAATATTTTTACTTCTGAAGTGGTGACAAACATTTACATCAAGGAAGAAAGGATACTTAATTCTGTGAAATCCCTGCAGCATCAGGCACTCCCACTCTCTTTACTTAATCAATTTATACTTCTGAGGACAAAGAAGAAAAAGGGACCAATTTTTAATGCAGTACCGTGGTGACAACCTAAGAGGGTACAGAAGAACTTATTAAGGGTCTACTTGAATATTCTTGGTTCCTACATAATTAGTTTTTGTATAAAATGAAGCAGCTCCAATACTAGGCAGAGACTCTAACTGGTTTCTTAGAGTGTGGGAGAGACTGTCAGACCAAAACCTTGTCACAGTTGATGTATTATGAAGCTGAGGATTTGTTCTCTATATAAGCTCTGCTGAAACCAGCGTGCTCCCATTGGAAACGACTTTTTTTTTTTTTTTTTTCCCAATGAAAACATGCTAGCAAAATGTTTCTAGCCAGTTCCATCCAGAGATGAAGAGTAGGTCAGTGGGAGCAGTGCTTTGAATGTGAGAATTGCTGAGTAGTCTGAAAAATCCAGTTCTTCACAGAAAGAATAATTCTTTGAACCAGGCCTTTGTCTCAAGTCCTCATCAGTAAAATGAGAATAATATTGTACTTCATCTCAGAGTGTGGCTGTGACACTAAAGTGGTTTTTGTTTGCAGACAACTCAGCTGTTATAGAAACGAGTGCCTAGAAAACACCCTGATATACTAGTATTTCTGTCTTCAGATCTGTTTCTGTACAGCACAGTAACACCCGGCATCACAGGTTAAAAAGGAGAGAACAGAGCTGTTACATGAGCAAAGATTATTGGTTCTGAGTGTTGGAAAAGGTCATGGTTGTATTGGGTTGGGGGAAGCTTAAAGGCTTGTTTCAGTGTTTTTGACCTGGAGACATGACTTTGGATGCATACAGGTAAGAATGGAAAGAAAGAGTGCCCTTATAAATACTTTGTAACTGAATGATTTTATTTCAGATGGCTTCCAAGCCAGGCATTTTGAATGAGGAACCATTGCGGGATCTAAAGAGAATTCTTCAAGAATTAACAAGCTCAGACAATGACATTCCCTCTGTGGATCATGGCAAGGAATACAGCAATGGTGGGAGAAAATCACCATTGGCCATCCCAAGGAATACAGTGTAAGACTAATAGACTGTTTTTTCTGTTGTGTGCTAGACTTGTATTGCCTTCTAAAACTAGGATCTGGCCATTTACATTCTTCAGGAGCAGTGTAGGATGCTTTTTTGCAAGACAGTGAAAGCTTCCACAGCTTCTGTTGTTTTCCAGGTTCCTCATATGCTTTGGGTGGCAGGGAAATATAAGGCAACTGCACCATTTACCTTTATTGCTTGTTCTTTGGCATTTTTTCTTCAGAATTCTTCCTATTCTGCCATATGGAAATAGCTCTAATAGACTTTTTTTTTTTGTGAACTCAACGATTTTATGATGCCTTTTCTTCACTCTAAGAATGCAGCTGCCATCATACACTGCTTCAAAGACAAGCTTATCTTCTAAAAACAGGAAATGCATTAATCCTACTGGCATGGGTTTTGCTGTGATTTTGACAACAACATGTTTTTCCATGCAGAGAGACCACAGCTAGAGACTCTGCTACTGAAAGTATTGTGGAAAAGGATACTATTAGACCGTGAGAGGTGCTTTGATTTAGCTCAGTAGCCTCCTTTTTAAAGTACTCATTTGCAATTTTGTTTCTAAGGCTTTTTAAATACAGCATCAGTCCTGAGCCTGGTTGTATTGTTTTATTCATAATGCTAAAAGCTTCCTGGGAATTACAAAACAAAGCTGTGAACTTACTTTGATCCTTCTAAGAGTGGGCTCTGGAATGTTTTTACACTGTTTGCTTTTTATTTACACATATAAAATCTGGAGGTTACATATGAAAGTTTCGCATTCTCACCATGGAGGTTAGCTAGAATTACCCAAACTCCCAGAATGCAAGTTTTGCCATTGTTTTGCTTGCAGGGAGTCTTCCTGCTTACATATCAGAGATCCTCAGTCCCAAGATGTTACCCTGCCTTTTACATCCCTTGGTAAGTTTTCACTGTCCACATCAAGGATGAATGTCCTGTCTCAATGCCAAACTGAAACATTAGAGTATTACAGAAAATATAGTTCATGTACAGTATATTTTCTTAGGTCATTTTTTCAAATACCTCTTATCAGGTGCAGACAAAGTCTCTATTGTATTTACTACAGAATCTGTATCTTGTGGCCAGCCAGCTCCATGGAGGCTGATAAACAGCACAGCTGAAATGAGTATCTTCCTTGACAGTTATTCATGAGTACAGATAGTCTTAATTAGCATGGATAATATTACCAGATATTTGGTGCCTAAACTTAGGCTCTTGAATTCTGTATTCAAGTATCTAAATATGGATCTGCTTTTGAGAGGATTCAGGTCATTGCAAATTCCATTAATTTCCTTCCAAGTACTAGGTGGTCAGTACCTTTTAAAATGTAGTGATAGGAATTTAGTAACCTAAACAGAAATATAAGGATATGGCTTTGAGCATCAGCATTTGAAGATACTAGTCTTAGCTGCCTACTGTTTTCATGTCCATAGATTATCTGTTCTGTGAATTTTCTGTGAAAATGCCCACTGATGACAGTACATTTAATGTTTCTCTATTATTAAGCCACTGTGCTTCAGAGATAGGCTAGAGCTCTACTCTTTGTCCTGAGGAGTAACCACTATGGGTGCCCTTTTTATATTTCTGAATATTAAAGAAAATCTCCTGGGTAGTTACTGTCAGCTTTCTAGCAAACCTATTGCAACATCCAGCAATTTTTCCTGCCTTCCAAAATAGTTCCAAGTAGCATTCTTTACACAGAAGATTTGAGAAGAAGTTGAACAAGGGGAGTTCATTAGCAACCCCGTGAATTATTTTCAAGGCATCTCAGGAGGGGTGTAGTAGTAAGGAAACAGATTGTGGGAAGAAAAAGAGAATTGTAGTAAATCTTCCCCCATAAGTCCCATGCAACCTTTTTTGTTTCTTTTTTTTATTTTTAAAGACAGACACACTGTGTGCCATACATACAAAAATCTGTTACATAGTCTGTTGATTGCATATTTCTATTCCTGCCATGAATTCAAAGCCTATTAAACAGTTATGGGAAAGGAGGGAAATGGCAGACCTGTGTAAGCAACATTGTTTTTTCTGCTTCTTATACCTAAGTAATGAGATCCCAGTCAGGTAGCGTATGGGGAGTCTTTGTTTGTTAACAGCTATGATACTTCTATCAGACTGTTTTGTCATAGAGTGAGCAGCCAGTGGAAAAAAAAACAAAAAAAAAAACAGGCATTGTTTGTTCCTAGGCGGGCTTAGTGGCTATCCTTCACATGAAAATGACTTTAACAGAAACAAGCATGTTTTGCAAAGAGGCTGTAGTGTCCTGCTGCCTTGATTACTAATGAGGAGTAGAAAGGATGGAAGAGCAATGAAGGGAAACCAGCCCTGTAATTGTTACTAAGATATCGTCAAAGCTGGTGTGGGGTTTCTCTTCAGGTATGTGCTCACTGCTTTTTGCTTGGATATCTCCTAGGAGGTACATCCACCTTCTCAGCTGCTCCTCGTTGTACATTCCCCCCCAAGAAGGTGTCTCAGGAGGAGAGATACAGAGAAAGGTCTCCAGTACACTTGCTCTTAACTGCGTCATCTGATGACCTTGCAGCTGGCCCCAGTGCCTCAACAGAGCACAGACTGTCCTCAGGGAAGGCTGCTCCTCCAGAGCGTGCAGCCACAGTCCCCCAGATAAGTAAGTCTGGTTCCAGTAGGTCCAGAAAGTTTGGCTGGGTCTCTTCCCAGCCAGCACAGTAAGGGAGTTACAAACTGTAGGTTAAATTCTGCTATTCAGCATTTTTATAGGAATCAGTGGATTCCCACCATCATTCACTGATGCAGTCTTTTACATAACCTGTAAAAGGTGGTGGTACCTGTACTTCATATGCAATTATTTTTCATGTACCTTTGTAACACATCGATTATGGAATCCATCTATGGTGCTGAACATAAAAAGTAGCAATTCTCAGATAGAAGGGGCTGACACGGGGTTGATCTTCTGCTCGTGGTTCTGGTAAGTGTGATTACAGTATGCAAATTTATCAAAACATAATTTACTGATACTTCATTGTAAAGCACTGCCTTAATGGTTCTGGGCCACTTACCTAAAAATGACCTGGTTTTGTTTACATCAGACTGCCTTTGCCCAGTCACAGTTCTGTTCGAGTAGAAGGTTTTTTTTTCTATGATAAATGAGGTGTGAGTAAAATATAGCAGCTAATTAATGTACTGTACAAACTGAAGAGAAATTCCATACACCACTAAATTTAAGAACTGGTAAATTTCTTTATTCAGATAAATAGGCTGTAGAGATGTGTAACATCAATATTTGCAGTAACTGGCAACACAATTGCCTAATATTAATACTTTTAATAATTGTTAATAATTAATAGTTGTGATTCCTGTAACACACTTAGGAAAGTTCTAGGGTTTACTAAAAATACCAGTGTAAGTGTAGCTCTTAAGTGATAAAAATAAGCTTTCCTGCATCACAAATATGTGTGAGGATGATGAACATTTTCAGGGTAATCTGTTAATTACTTAACAGTGAGCCAGGCTGTCAGGACTGCTTTGTAACATTTAAATGGCAAAGAAAAACCCAAAATGAGTAGATGCAATAGGAAAAGCAGGTAAGCAACAACATTTTCAAATAATACTTACTGAATTCCATTTTTTAACATTACATTTCTCTATTTTGCAAGGCCTGGAAGGGCCTCTATTTGCCTGGAAATATAATTTCTTTTAGAGGTCACATAAGCACTGCAGGTAGGAATGTAATAGAGATGTACACCTACCTAGCTTTAAGCTAGTTCTGGTACAGGCAAAAATCTAACCATAACCCAAAGGACTAATGTTTCCTGCTTCTCAGTTGGGATTTCTTTGGAGTTTCAACCTAACTTTAGCATGTCTGTATTGTGTTGTTATTTTATTAACGGAGACTTCTCCTCAGTCACTTGATCTTTTGCATTTTAGAAACATCAGGATTTTCTCTTTATGCAGAGTGGTATCTCAAACCGTGGGGCTGAACAGTCATGCTGAACAGAACATTAACATCATTTCTCGTTGACCTTTGCCTCCCTCCACTGTCTGGCTGTGTGAAGATGAACTGCCTGTTTGTTAGCAAATTTGTATTTTTAATGCATGTTTAACAACAAAGAAACGCCTGTTGATAACCAGAGCAGAAATGTGCATGATGTTTTCCTATCAAAGCACTGAGCTGGCTAGGATAGTGAGTACATGCAAAGTTCTGAACTTAGAGAGCAACACAGCCCTCCCCATAATGAGCCTCAGTTTTGGATTGCACTTGATTTAGGCAACACACAGGCTTTGTGGTGTGGATAGCTCTGCATAACATAAACCCCAAATTGTTTCCATGTAGACCAGGGAGATCTAGCAGGTCACAATGGTGACTTTCAGTCAGCTGCCAGTCATTGCTTAGCTCAAAAAGAGAAAGAAGTGGAATCACTCTTTTTTTTTTTATGTGTTTTGGGTTTTGTGGTTTGTTAATTTTAATTTGATCAGCCAGTTACCTCCATCTCTCCTCTTCTATTTTTCCTCCCTCTTTTTATTTGAGGATTGATCACTTTAGCAAAAATGAAATTGTCCCAATTTCTGGTCAGAAGAGGCTCCAGGAGACTAATTGCTTGTAAAGTACTGGTGTGACTGTGTCAGTCTGGGAATGTTGGTGTTCAGTCAGACAGGCACAGTGCCTATTGAATTTTGCACTGGTCTGGATCTTCAAACACTTTGAATTTCCGTTTTTATTTCTGGCTTTAGTAAGTTGCATCTTTCTGAACTTAAGTTTTCTATCTGTGAAATGCAACAGAAACTCCTGTGTTCCTTTGTACAACCCCTACAGTTTTACTGGCAAAGACAGACTTAAAAATTGTGGGCATAAATGCTATTTTAGTAGCATAAAACACTTTTTCTTTGTTCCCCAAATGGGCTAATTTATATGCAAAAAATTAATGTGGATGTATTTTCACTTAAACAGAAATACTGCTAAGTATAAACTTCTGTTAATAACCTTGTCTTCTTACATGTTTTCTCTGCTACTGGAAGTTTTCTTGCTTGAAATTTTGGGGTTTTTTAAGAATTTGTGTTTAGATGGAATGTTTAAATGACTTACAATCACTTTTAAAAATATCTATGATAATATATTGATGAATAATTTTCTCACTAGCTTCTCAGCCCATGGCAACCAGTGAGAATACACCTAGGAGGCTACAGGACAAGATGGAAAGCCTGCAAAACCTGATGGAATCATTGCAGACAAAACACCAAGGTGCTAGATTTTACCAAAGATATTCTTATTTTATTTAAAATACCGACACTCTCCAGAAACTGTTCTTGTTACCTGCCAAAGCACCACATGTGGTTTGCATGAGATCTCTTCAGATGTGCCTGCTTTACTAGCAGTACCCACTTCTACATTATCCTGAGCCTAGGAGAGTAATTAGATTAACTCCACAATGCACTATTGCTCAGCCCCTTAACTCTAATAAGCTTCAAGATCCTTAACATTTCAAACATGGCAGCTGGTCAGGGGTGCCCTCGTGTGCTGTCATATTCAATTAAATAAAATTTTCAACAAGCTGATCACTCTTTCAGAAACTGAAAGATATTCTGACAACAGCAGACTCAAAAACATAGTTTCCCAGCAGTGGCCTCAGAAGCATATCTTTTCCTCTTTAATTTTTTTTTTTAAATCTGAGATGACCACAGTGACAATGGAGAACTTTCCAGGTTCTCTTCTTGCTCCCTTTGAAGTCACTCGAAAATGCTTATGAACGCCTGTGGTGGCAGGATGCCAAGTGAGATGGAATTTCTCTTCTCTGCTCTTTTTCTTATTGCACATTCCAGTTACTCCCCCTTTCCCCCCTGAAGTATTGCTGCACAGATTCAAGAAATTATAATTTCCCCACATCATACAGTGCACACGTCAGGGATATACAAGTGACCTTATTTAAGTAAAACTAATCAAATTATTTTTATTTGATGTAAAGTGAGTTTTTTCATTTTTATTCTTTGCCATTCATTAGCATGTTCAATTTGCCTGTTTTCTATATCCACATAAAAATATATATTTGTATCTGTAATATATCAAGACTTTCTATATAAAAGAGGGAGGTGGAAAGCCTTTTATGTACACACTAAGTAAACTCATTTCCATGAGCACTGGACCAAAGGTATTGATTTCACGCCATCCCATAAAGAGGTTCTGAAATCAATGGCATTTCACCACCACTCCAGCATTTGGTGCTTTGTCTTCAGAAAGCAGATGAGGTGGTGCTTGTTTATAACTAATTTCATCTTTTCTGTTAACACCCTGCATAGAAAGAAAGTTTCATTTGTAAGGGCTTGGTAAGTTACAGTATAATGTACAGGAGGGTATTACAAAGCTTCAGATGTCTGCATCTGAGGCCTCAGTCATTTTAATATGAGGTGGTGTTCAGATAATCCTTTCTTGCTGCTATTTTCAGCCAAGTCATCAGTGATCAGAACTCAGGAAATAAAGGCAAGGAAAGCAAAGGAAAAGAAGAAAAAGCTATCAAAGTGAAGACACCTTATACGTTAGTAATTACTTTCACATATATACATTGTGCTTAAAAATTGTCATCTTTTTAAAGATTAATAAAAAGTTCTCACAGTTTTGTAATTCTTGCCTGAAACCATGACACGGTTTACAGTTTTTACTTGTAAATGAGTGGGAAGTACAGAGGGGTAGAAATACATCTAAATACAAATTGACTGGCATACAATTTCAATAGCTGTGTGCTGAGGGACGCTGGCCACAGGGCACTGCTCCCTGCTTCAGATTCCAGTATTTCTATATGTTCTGGATCTTGCACATCATTTCGAGTCCTATTTTTAGAAAGTTAGTTTTGAAATGGTTTGTTTGGCTTCTTTTTTTGCCTAAAATAAATTGGTTACCCCTCCTTCCATACTTCATGTTATCACTTCAGTAAATTCTGTTTCATCTGGATGTGCGAGAACTGCCAAGTATTTCTAGTAGAAGCAGGAAGCCTGCCTGTGGCTCCTGGTTAGTGTTGAGATGTAGGTATGTGGTTCAACACTTTAGCTGCACGACTGCAAAGTTTTCATCCTATACCACGATTCCTTTAAGCAGAATGGACTCATCAAGTGGTATTTTTTTATGTAATTTTCACTGATCGTTGGGACATTTGACTTGAGTCTTAGTACAAATGAAGAGTCCAGTCTGCCTTGGGATTAGCTTTGTAAGTGTAGCACTCGTATTTTCACTTACAGCTGAGGCTGTGTTTCCTAGATAGGGACACGGATATGTATGTTCCAATATAAAAACTAAAATAGGTGAAGTTTAAGCAGAAAAAAAATGCATTTTGACTCTATACTGACTTTTTTTTTCCTTACAACAGTCTATTATGACTTAAATATCATGCTCCACCACCTGTATTAAGAAGTTTGCTAAACTAAGGTGGGCAAATTACATTCAGTTGGACTCCAAAATGCCCTCAGTTGAGTCACTAATACAGACAACCTGCCCTTAGTAGGAGAGCCTAAGGATAGTGTTTTCAAAGGCCATTCCTAGTATAAGATTTAGTAATAAACAGGAAGGCATGTTGAGCGTACCTGGCATACGTGAATTTATTTTAAAACCTCCTTATGACATTTGAGGATTTTGCAGCAGTGGGCAAATGACTTACTTTAGTGATCCCATTCATCTTTTTACTCTGGAATTGTTTTTAGCATTGGATAGTCTTTTAACTCCTTTGAAGTACAGTATCAGATTGCTGTTTAAAGCCTCATTAGTGTCTTACAATATCTCAGGGAACACAATAGTTGTTGAAAAGAAGAAAGGGGAGGAAAACAGAGGAGACACTGGTCAGGGAAGCTGCTGGCCCGGTACTAGGGGAGCCCTTGCTCCATATGGTTCTAATAAAACAAGGGGCGAGATGACTCTTTAACAAATGGGTACACCAGCACAGAAAAGCGGACCATCCCCAGCTTCAGCTGAAGCACCTATGCTAGCTTTTTCCTCATTATCTGCTTTCTGAAAAGCAATTATTGCCTTGGATTTGTGGCAGCATGGAGTGCCATGCTTGAACTTGAAGGGGCTTACCTAATGTCCAAACCCAACGATTTGTAGCTACAACTCAGCAAAAGTAGCTTCATGAGCACAAGCCGTGCAGACACAAGCTGAGATTTGTTGACTTTAAAGCAACATAACTATATTCAGAGTAGATTAAATCTCTGAGGATTTTTTAGCTTGAGGTTTTCTTGTGTGGGAAGAGGAGATTAGTGAGTTTTTCCTAAGCTGTTCTCAGATGTTGGAAACAATATTTTTTAATTCAAATAATTTTCTGTATTTGTTAATACAAAAATGTTTGTTTGTGTATCAAAGTTTGAACTTCTTACATGCATTTGATAGATCTACTGAAGTTTTCATAAGAAAAGAGTGAGGAGTAGAGAATGAGAGCATGTATTCACCCCATAGCCCAGCAGACTGGAAAAGGTCAACGAAAAGTGCACTCTCAATTGTGTTCATGAAGCCAAGCTAAAAATAATTTAATTTCAAAAGACTGTGAGAACAGAAGGTGGAGAGGTGCAAGCAGCCAGAGAGAATCTGCCAAACAAAAAGGCAGCTTCTCAACCTTGTGCCAAATCCAGAGGATTTGGGAACAGGTGTGGGCTTCACCCCTGTCAACAGCAGAAGGGAAAGAATTGGCCTGGTGAGGCAAAAGGGTTGTAGGCTTGTGGGCACTATAGCAGATACATACATCCTAGACTTTGCAGCACAAACAGCACTTTGTTATTCCATGTCACACAGGTGGACGACAGGAGGACTGTTAGGCAAATTTTGACTACGGCAGGACACCACAGATGGCAACCAGCCCCCTAGAGAGAAAACCTAATGCCAGCCTAATACTTTTTTGAATGAATTATGTGGAGAGACTCCAGACAGTAAGTTTAACTCTCAGGGAGAATGTGGGATGGACGTGTTTTTTACAAAGGCACCTGCAAAGTGAATAGGAGGCAAACAAGTTGCAATGCAAGTTTCTATGTGTGACTTTTAAACTTGTTTATTATGCCCAGTACCCATGCAGCCTCAGGGTGTCTGCTTAGCTTATCATTCAGGCACGTCATTTAGCATTTGTACACTGAACTACTTCATGAATAGGACTAGATTGCATTTCACCTTCAGGTAATCTAGTCTAATTTGTCAGAAGTTTGTTGTCAGCAGTACGAGCAAGTGATCTTAAAAGGCAGATTTTGGTTGCGGTCCTTCTGGCTTTGCCACACTGTGAGTGACACAGTTCATTGTTTACTTTCAGATATCCCCAGCCACTGGCTGCTAGGCTGTTACATCCACATTAGGAATGTCAACAAGAGCTAGTTTCTCACATGTAGCTTCACGAGTCTCACAACCAGGACACTGTATTAGACAGATACCAGCCCATGATCATTTTTATGCAGCAATGCAACTTTGTTTAAATCCACCTTTATACTTGAGGGAATAGATTGTTCAATAATGAGAAATCACGTCTGTAAATTTGGAGAAATACTCTCCAGTAATACTGAAATCCAGAGTTCTTGCTATCACCATACAAATAATATTTAATTTACATAGCACAGGTCCTGCTGGGCAAACAGTTATGGGAATGGCATGAAAATGTAACAGTTATAGCAAAAGTATAGTGCAAGTCTTTGTAGAAACCTTGCTTGATCATTCAGGAAGATGATGCAATCACAAGGAGTATGTGTTGTCTGGGAAATCAAAGCACAAGGTATTTAATTAAAAAAAAAATGTTCTTAATTTGAGAGACTTCTCAGGGTTACTTTGAAACATGTTCATCATTGCATTAGAGGATCTATTCTAGTGTGCGTTAAGTGGCTTTTTAGTGAGTATCTTAATCTAATACCACAGTTAATCTTCTCAAACAATACGTGTATAAATACACTGAAATGGCAGGGACTACTAGACAAGTACTTTTTAAATTGGCAGTATCTCACTATTTGAAGAGCTTGCATTAATAAGAATAAAAGAATTTTAAACAGCTCGAAATAACACGTTTTGTTTTGATTTCAGTGATTTCTGAAGATCAACTGTATATTAGGTTTATCGTTCATTTAAATCTATTATTAGAGAAGTGCAAAAAACAATTAATGTACCGAGCCATTCATTCCAGCAAATTTCACCTATTTAGTTACAGCTATAAGATACTGACTGAAACCCACAGAAACGTTTTGTGTACTCGGTGATGAACTTCAGAGCTTTCTGTTTATACACAGCAAGCATAATAAACAGTAGAAATACTTGTTAGAGCGAAGCAGCAACCCCTAAAATGAGATGAGCCTCATGTTAATATTTATTTTTCAACCCAGGGCATGTTCACTATGTGCTATTATCATTCTAAGTTTCATGTACCAAGTTAACTCCCCTATTTCTTATCTGTTGAGAGTTGAGAACTGGTGTGTGTACATACGCATGGGTTTAAGACCACTGAAGGAACCACCAGCTGAATTGTCAGCTCCATCATCTCCCTTTTAAATCAAGTTGCCAGAAATGACACCACATTCCTTCCAGACCTGCAGCACTTCTCATGCAGAAGTAGCTACAGGGGTACTTTTCATCCTGGACAAGCAGTTGACAAAAAGCTTACAGTCAGCCTTGAGTTTAGCTCCCACCCACGTTCCCTATCTTGTTCTTCCCCCCCAAAAAAACCAACCCACAACCCACAAACAAAACAAAACACGAAGCACTTGGTTTTTTTAAACTAAGTTTTTAATTTTGAATCTTTAGGTTGCTTAAGACCTAAGCAAAGCTAGGGAGCAAAGCTAGCATCTGCAGAACTACCTGACCCACAGAACAAGTTGGTCTGCTGTGTAGCAACAGCCAGGATGGGCTTGTTTTACAAGAGAGCAGGAAAACTCCAACTTGCTAAGGCAGTTGTTAATTTGCCTTAGTCTCTCTCCCTCTTTAGCCTCCTTCTCAAGACCCACCTATCCCTCACCCAAGATTTATTTTTTTTTTTAGCTATTTTGTGGCTATGCCTGCATGAGCACCCTCCCAGCTTGCTCCTAATAGATTTGTTTCACAAAACAACTACTGCTGAAGTTCCTGTAATGACATTTCAGACACTCGTTCTTCACAGTTCTAGTACTGTCCCACCAACTGGATGTCCATTATCCACTAGATGCAGGAGGTAAGCCTCTGAAGTTCATCTCCCAAATCCTTTCTCTTTCATATACTCCGACTGCTCCCCCATGCAAAGCGGGAAAGAATTAGCAGAGGCAATTAGATCAGCAGTGTGCTTTTGAAGTAAGCCTTCCAAACTGAAGTGCTAAGTTACTCACTTCCAGTATACCTATAAAACTATGTTCTTCAGACCAAGTTCACTGTAGGGAAGTGGTATTTGTAGGCTGGAGCTAGGCTCCTCAGGATGGAAAAAAGAGCTTGCTGAAGTGGTATCATGTACTTGTAACTAAAAATAAGAAAAGCGGGCAAGCAGAGCAGTTTTCTGCTTCTGTTGCATTAAAAAAA
>VZRU01003855.1:24320-42588 GCA_013398155.1 Pedionomus torquatus | reverse complement strand
GAGGAGCCTCCCCCGGGGCGGGAGGAGGCTCCCCGTGGCGCCTGGCGGGGGGGGCGGGGGCTGCAGGGAGGGAGAAGGCAGGTCAGGATGAAAAAAAACCCCAGAAGTTAGGTGAGAAAAAGTTGGAAGGTTTGCGTGCTCTTCCCCCCCTTCCCACCTTCTCTCATTTCTCCCTTTTTTTAAACTTCCCGTTACTCATTTTGTCCCTACAGCAAGGCACTCTGCAGAAGGCAGCTGTGCTGTGTGCTGTGAGGGTTTTAAACCACGGATAATGCAAAAATAAAGGGAGACGACATCCAGAAGTTGCAGACTGAATGCTTATTTCCTGTCTTTGCATGAAAGCAAGCAGTGGGGCTGTAGTAACTGCAGAGGTTCATGAAGTTGAGTTCTAGCAGTACCTGGGGGATTAGATTTATATGCTCTAATAGGGTGACTGCTTTGCTTGTATTTTTAATTCTTGTACTGATGAAAATCCAGGCTTCCTCTGGTATCTCTGAGAAGTGTGATGAATTTGCTACTAGTTTTGTAACTTCTGCTTCGTACTCTAATGACTACAATTGTATTTCTTAGCATTGTCCTGTCTTCCATATCATGCTCAGGATGCTTTTTTGGACTGTTCGGACTTCAGAGTCTGCTAGCACAGAGGACATTTGAAGGGTTTTTTTTTCATTTGCCTTCATTTTACTACCTGAGTTTTCTCTTGAAGTGATGATGTCAAATTATATTTCAAAATTAGACGGTTATACAGCTAAATCTTACTGGGAATCGAAGAAATTCAGTAAATGTAACTTAAGACTTTGTATTTTGAAGTGGTAATTCTGGATTGACAAACTGTGAAAATGTTTATCAGTGTAGACTATTATCATCAAAGATTGACACCGGAGAAGGAGTAAGGGGAGGCAGTTCCTTTGAGTTTTGACTGCTGTTGTTTTAAATCTGTTCTCTTTGTCTGAACAAAGCTGTTGTCGTTTCTTGATTTCTAAAGCCCACTGATGAGATTTTATCCACTATCTCATTAGAAAAGAGAATGGCTAAGTGGATGTCCCAATAAGTCTATTTCCAGTGTGTGAACTTCTTAATCTTTCAGTGTCATTTAGAGCAGTGCTACCTCAGCTTAACAGGACAGTAAATGTCATTTGAATTTATAGAAGCACAAGTGTGCAGTCTGCACGGTGAAGTTCCTGGACTGATATGGTGTATGGTGGCCTGTGGGAATACAGAGAATTCATGATCTAAATATTTTTCCTTTCTATGCTTATAGAGCTAAGCCACCTTCTCTGAAGCCCTCCTCCAACAAAGTCCTGAGCTTGAGCTTAAGTAAAAGTATCTATTTTTACTTTGATGTGTGGGATGTGTCCAGGCATGTGCTGAACATGCACTACTCTGATCTTCTGCTCAATAATACAGTGAAATAAGAGAGTTGAGAATCTAGGACCTGCCTGGGCACTTTCTCAGTGAAAGCAGCTTTGGGTACACTCTCTTCTACCACTGTTGATGCTTTAAGGTGCAGTTTAGGCTTGCTGTATAATACAGACACTTGACTCTAATGGCATGTGGTAACTACTGAAACTCTTTGCACAGTAGATTATATTCTTGCAGTTTCCTTCTATCCCTTTTTTCTGTCCTTCAAAACAGAGACAGTCCCACGGTCTGTAGTTTTACACCACCTTGCTCAGATGAAATTAACAGCTGGGGCACCTACATACTACTGTTCTTCAGGTAGTAAGTGTGTACTGCAATTTAAGATTCCTACTCATCTCCCTGAAGCAGAGCAGACAAAACTCATTAATTACTGTATCATTACAGTAAAAGATCATCCTTCTGCCAGCCCTTGATACAGGTGAAGAGGTAGTAGTTGAGCTGCTAATCCCAGTGGTTTTTTTTCATAAATGTATTTGATAAAACATCTTAGAAAGGAAGAGACAACAAACTATAGAAGTGACTATTACAGAAATCCTTTAGGAACAGTTTATTTTGAAGACACAAAAATGCATGTGATGAAAGGCAGGGTGCTGCTTTAATGAGCAAGAAAAGAGAAAAGGTCTCCTCTGATTCTATTCATCTTCCATGTTCATACAAGTCTCTTCTGTTGTCAGACTCTTTTTCACCCAGTATCTGCAGATGAAACTAAAGCAAAGCACACAGATTGCTTTGAGTGCTTAGAAAGTAATTGTTACTAGTAATGCATTTGAATGATTACAAAAACAGTGAGTCATAAAGGACCCATGTGCCACCAGAGACAAGCTTCCTGCACATCCAGGCAGGGAAGGACTGTTCTGTAATCCGGATCCCAGATTCCCACACAAGTCCTACGTAGTCCCCAGAGGGTATGTGCTATTTTTGCCCAGTCACTTCTAGATGCCATCAGCATCCATTTTGAGCGCTGTGGTCTCCTAGACACGGGCCATCCTTGTAGTCTTGTGGTGGCTGCATGGGGGTGGCAGGAACTTAAAAGGCTTCATCATTTGCAAACCTCCTGGTAGGATTGCACTTTAGTACAGCATAAATCCACACTGTTGCAGAAAAGTTGCCTGACCCTTTGGCTCCCCTGTCCTCACTGCCTGTTTTGTGCAGGCCTTTGCTTTCATCCAGCTGATCCAGCTGAAAATTAACTCAGAAAATTTAAAAACATTTTTCTTTTAATCCACAAAAATGCTTGTGCCAACGGAGGGGAGAAAACAGGAATAGGTAGCTAAAGGAAAGGCAGACCTTTTCTCTTTCAGAGGCAATATGGATTTATGCTGGATGTAACTAGTCTTAGGTGGTTCGGTTGTGGTTGTAACAATGATACCCTGTCCAGGTAGCAGTGAATTTGTGCTTTGGAACTCCTCTTAGGATGTCTATAATTTGTTTTCCATTTCCTTTTTTAAAAACACGGTTCTTGGCAGATCCTAAGGCTGAAACTTCTGAGTCACTAATCACTTATCAAGTGTTAGAGATGCCGGACAGAAGTGAGAAGAGTCATGGCCCAGAAGCTCACAGGATACTGAGGACTGAGGTTCTTGTTCTGAAGCAAATGCAGAGATCATTGCAAATGGTAACTTACTGCCGGGTTTTGGTAGCTCGTCCTCTCTAGGAATTCTTGAAATGCTCACATGCCATAGAACATGGAGACCTCTGCCTCCTAAGAGAATCTCCAAAGCAGATTCATAGAACTGCTCCAAAATGTACCTTGTATTTTTTTAAAGCTTTCCTTTGAACCCAACAAATGTCCAGCAACAGTACAATAAAGGGGCAAGGAAACAGTTTCTCACAGTCTTGGGGACACTATCAATTCTGTTTCTAATTAATTAGAGACTTTAGTTTGTTCATGCAATCATTTCTGATGTGGCATTAGTTTGGAAGTTAGTATTCTGTGCACACTGAGCCTTCATTGCACCATTTTTTATTACAGTAAATGTGATAGCAGTTGTTGGACCATATTTTGAAAAGCTACATGTGACTTTGCAGAATTACCAGCTGACTGGCCTTATATCAGGACTCTCAAACCTGCCCCTTTTTCACATTTCAAAATCAAAACAGCAGGGTGGATATTTACTCTTACAGTTCTACAAACAACTGTACAGCCATAGTGCACGTGGACTTCCTAATAACAGCTAACTCAGACCAACTCTCTGAATTTTATTCTGTAAACTGTGCCATCTAGTGTGGTGACAGGAAATCTCAGCTGCAGCTTGAGAGCGAGAGAAAATCCCGAGGTGCATCTGTCCCACGGTTCTGACAGTAAGGGATGCTGTTGCGGGAACCCTTTTGAGCCAGACCAGTGCCTGATCCCGTGGTATCCACAGCTGCTGTATTAGGAATATTGGAGAGTACACACACTCCTGTGTGTGTACAGCACTTCTTCCAGTTTTACTTGTATAAAAGAACAAAATGGAAACATGAACAAGCACAAAAGAAATGCAAATTCAGGAGCCCTGTTATTCCTGTGTGGCAATACTGTTGAGGCATCTGGAAGTTCCACAGCCAGCTGTGGGAAGAATGAGAGTTTGGCAGGGAAAGCTGTATGGAGGTTTGCAGAGAGCTGTCCCTGAGCATAAGGACAGCATGTGTAAATACCCAGTGGTGCTTTTATGAAGCTCTGCTGAGAAGGGAAAGGATAACAGATCACAAGTGAAGTTGGAAGCAGGTAGCAGCTTTCTGATAATAAGAGCTGTTGGTGTTTGGTCATTGCCAGGCCTTACACTGTAATTCTTACTGTCACAGACTGAAAAAGCAAAGCAGTGTCACCAGTCAGGCCAATAGTAAGAGACATTATGCCTCTTATTCTTGCTGCAAGTGGTGCACAGGCATGTCCCCATGACCTGCATGCCCTGCAGTCATTAACTTGCTGGGCCCATTGCCTGTGGTACACAGTGCTTATGGTAGCTTCTTAATGGGTGGCATCATAAAATTATGAACACCATTGCCTGTTTCTTTCAGATCTATTAAAGGTTCACCCATATTTTGCTTTTTCTGTGGTTTAGGGTTGAAGTACGAGGTGCCTTATCTGCTCTCAACAACTTTGGGCTGATGTTGTTCCTGAAAAATATGGAATAAATGTGTAGCAACTCTCTTAATCGTATTTCCTATTGATAGAGCAGATACCAAGTACTAGTGCTGCATAAGTGTGCTTTGGTAGTTACCGCAGAAGCAGCAAAGTATAATCGTGTTCAGCACCATTGATTCTTTCAGTGCGAAGAATACTAGACAGAAGAATTCCATTATTTTCATTTTCTTACCCAGCCACTTGCAATTGAGTCATTTTTTCTTTGCAGCCAAAGGAGTAGACAGTTCAATTGGAAATGGTCAGATTCTCTTGCAGTAAAAAGGGGATGCACAATAGAGTGGAGGAAGGGGATAGAGTGAGAAGGGAGAAGCACAGATGGAGCTGTGGAAGCAAGTATAGAAGTAAGGTATTTTGTTCATCAATTCTTCCTGTTCCCAGTGAGAAGATGTCCCCAAAGGCAGAACTAAAAGGAGATGTGAAAAAGAACTACAACATGTCACAGATATCTTAACCACAGCTCACAAAGCTAAGTCTAAAGTAACTTTCCCTAGAAGCCAGATTAAAATGTAAAATTCAATACTCTGCTGCCATGGAGATTTTCTTGGCAGTTGCTTGATTCTTTCAGAGTTGGGTCGTCACCCAACCAGGCAGAAAAATGGGAAGGGCGGAGTATTCATATAGTTAGGACCTGCATCACACTCCGGGGAGAAACTGTAACCCTGACTGTCTTCCTGTACCATCCTTTTCCTACATTAATTGTATCTCGGCTGTGAACACGGGATGCTCTTTTCTGTGCCACCTTTCACAGGAGCCAGCAGGTGGCACACGAGGAGTAGGTCTCACGGTAAAAGCTCTTTCAGACAGCCAAGAGATGGTTTCTCTCAGTTGCTACCAACTTTTGAAGACCGATCTTTTCTATACCATCTGTCCTTTTCTATACCATTGCTGACCAAGAAGTTGCTTTTGTGCAGTAAGACACTGAAGACTGTAGGCAGAACAGAGAAGCAGGCAGGCTAGAACTAGTAGGAGTGCCGTCCTCAGAACCAGTCTTCAGGAGTGATTAATAATGAGGATACGCCAGATCCAGACCTGCTTTCCATTGTCAGACATTAAAATCTGGAAGACAGACAGTGAAGATGAGGGAAAAGTTGTTTCTCAGAATGACTCAGCCTTTATGTCTATGTGGTTTACAGACATGGTGAAGGCAAGCCAGGCACCATCAGAGCTTTTCCTTCTGTCCAAAGAACCAAAGGCAACAGGCTGAAAGGAACCTCAGGAGTCCTATTGGGAGCTGGTGTCTGCAAGCTGCTGGTGGCCTGGAGGTCCTCCATGAATGCATTTATGTTTAACCTCCTCCCCTCAAACACCCACATGAATGGCAAATATGTTTCTGCCTGTCAGCAGGCACTGGTTCCCAAATACTGCCAGTTACAAATTTGAATGTTTATAATTCTAATAGTAAAATCCAAGTATTTTTAGACAGGAAAAAAGCCTTTAGCAGTGTCTTAAGGGCTTTGTTCTTCATAGCCACCAAGGTAATTGTAAAATACAAGAGAGTTCATTGATTCTTTTTTTTTTAAAAAAAAAAAAACCCGCAAAACTTTTATCTTAACAATTGAGAACTGCTGCTCTGTTTTACCCTTCTGCCATAAGACAGCATCACTCTGCCAATGACTGCATAAGCTAATCTTGAAAGAGGGGTTAACCAGAGCCTTCAGGACGATGCATTTTATTAAACTTTCCTTTCTGTTACAAAATCATTGCTATGTTTTAACCAAAATCTGTCTGCTCCCCCTGAACTTACCTTCTCCCAAAGAAACATGGGAAGCAAAGTATCTCCAGTCTCTTTTTATTACCCTTGTGCTTAATTGAAGCTTCTTATTAATGTCCTCAGTTATCTCTTATCTCTATTAGATACTCAGTTTGCTCCATCTTGGCATGTTGGTCATAGGTGTGGAATCATTCCCATAGTTCTTCCTTTTTTCTTTTGAATTCATTTACATCTTTCTTAAAGAACAGTAACCAAACCTGGGCACAGACATTGCCCCCAGACATGGTCTTACCCAGACTGAGAAGTACAGAGGGTTCTGACATGTTTGTCTCTGTTCTCGTGGTATGACTCTTCCTTATTTTTTTGGTACAACCAGGACATTGCTGGCATTTATAATCTACTAAAATCCCCGTGTCGTCCCTTACTGAACTCCTGCCTAGCCAGTTGTTCCTCATTTGGTATTCATGCAGCTGACAAGTTCTGCTTGGGATAAGTCATTCAGCTATGGTTTTTTTTTTCACACTCTCATTTTCGTTTTGTCTAACATGTCAGGATCATTTTGAATCCCTTTAAAGTCATTCAGTGTCTTTGCAGTGTTTTCTAACTGGGTGTCATCTGCAAATGAGAGATTTTTGGAGGTACAAATGGGGTTTCCATGAATTGTGATTCTGAGTTTGTTGTACTATTTTTCCATAATATTAGAATGCATGTTATCCTTGCTTAGCTGACTCAAAACATCTAACAGGTCTAATGCTATTCTTTCCTACTTACCCATAGTAATCTGACTTGGAATTTCTTCTTGAGGTAGAACTTACTGCTTGCCAAGCTCATCTCAGGGTTCACTGACATTGTGGTACCCGGTAGCTTTTAGAAATTTAATCATATATAAAATGTTTCAGCAAATTAATGCTGCTGGACTCTCATGCTTGTCTAACATTCTAGAAATATTATGCTTTGACTTCCATGTAGGTTCTTTACATTGTCAAGCATAGAAAAATGCAGCATAAAAAACATCCAAATATTTATTTTGAAACAACTTTTAACAGAGAGAAGTCCAAAGTCTGAAGAGCATTGAGAAGACAAATACAAGCTTGAGTTTACTGATAAAAAAAGACATCTGTGTTTATAACTGACAGGTATTATCTTCTAAGCTGGAGAGAGAAAACAGTTGATTCCGAGAAAACACCAGAGGAGTGTTTTTAGCTCCCAGGAAAGAACAGCTTCTGAGAGGATACTTGGCAGGGAGCTGTTGTACAATGTGGTATCATTTTACACTCTTTCTTACAGCGTGTTACTCATGTTGGCAAGCTTTATTGGCAAATGACTTTATTTTTTTACCTGGACCATCCCATTCTTGTAGCCTAGCTGTGGTGTTTATTTACTGTGAAATTAAGCTTTTTGTCATAATCGAAAGGAGCCTTTAAAGCCATGTCACTGGCATCATCCGCAAGCTCATAGATATATGGCTTTTATACTGTCTTAAATATTCCCTTGGATTCACTTCTAGGCATAACAATCTCCTTTTCTAAAGAAGGTTTTTGTTAAGTTTTGTCTGAAGTTCATTTAAATGAAGTATCACGAGTCAAGGACACGTAGAAGAGCAGAACAGAAGTAAGTCACAGAGGGGTCTTTCCTTTGATGAGCACTTTCTTCACTCCCAGCCTGGCTGTATATTCTTCTACACTTCTTCATGTATCACTGAGTGCAAGTATTTCTTTCTCAGGAGGTTAAGTTACTCTTCATCTTCAGCTAATGGCTGAGGCCCAACCTTTATAGAATTTCTGAATATGGGTGTTTGTGCCTGCTTTGATTAGATGACGCTTTCCTAAAAGCTGCAAGTGATTAGATCATTTTATAAATCACATGACTGAACTCCAAATGAAGCTCTCAGTTACCTAAAATTGCCTTTTTTATTTCTGTGTTGTCTCCCACTTACCATTCCACATGAGGACCTTACAGCTCTTTTGGGAAAGGATTCTCCCAAATGGTCTATAAGCTCTGGTGGCAGAGTGTTTATCTTCACAACCTAGACAGGCTCATTACTGATCTGGTATCACAGAGTTGCATGGGGGTATCTTCACTGAAATACAGTTTTGCTGACATCAAATCTGCATGCCCTGTTCTGAAACTGTTCCCACAAGTTCCTCTTCCATGAGTTAAATGTTTGAAGGAGGATGTCATTGGTCACTTAGTCATGTACTGCTTTGGACTGATGACAGGAGAAAGCATGAAGTTGTTCCCACCCAGTCATGTTAGAGGAAAAGACAAGACATGAGACAGTAATTTCTGCTTAAAAAGCCAGCACTTGATGCAGTGACTCCATCCTGAGACCCAGGTCACATGCTAGAACCAACCAGGGGTGTGATGCTTTTTGCTTCCCCAAAACTGTCCCTGCTTTGCCCTGACTGCGGTGTCAAGGGACACAACTAACCTATAGAAGGCAGATTGTGCTGAAGGTCCAGAGTAATGGCTCCCATCCTAGAGACCAGCACTGCTTTTGGCCACAGGATATTAAATGCTCAAAAATGAGAGCAGCAGGCACAAAAAAAGGGCAACATTGCACTGTGGCAGCTCCCCAGGGTCTGACAAGGAACAGGGACAGATGAGCTAATGGGATTTTTGAAAGTTGTGAGACAGTTGGTACCTCAGAAGTAGATGAAAAGTTGGTCATTCATGTCAAATCCACTCCCTGGTTCCTCTTGTCCTAGCTCCTGCTGCCTGGAAAAACAGACCAAGCCCCACCTCACTACAAGCTCCCTGCAGGCAGCTGTAGAGAGCGAGAAGGTCTCCCCTCAGCCTCCTCGTCTCCAGCCTAAACAACCCCACTTCTCTCCATCGCTCCTCACAAGACTTGTTCTCCAGATCCCTCACCAGCTTCATTGCCCTTCCCTAGGCACGCTCCAGCGCCTCAAGGTCTGCTTTGTAGCGAAAGGCCCAAACCTCAGTACTCAAGGTGGGGTCTCACCAGGGCCAAGGACAGGGGGACGATCGTTGTCCTAGTCCTGCTCACCACACTGTTCCTCAAACAGGCCAGGATGCTGCTGGCCGCCTTGGCCACCTGGGCACGCTCCTGGCTCCCGTTCAGCCTACAGTCCAAACAACACCCCCAGGTCCTCTTCTGCCAGGCAGCTCTCCAGCCACTCTTCCCAAGCCGGCAACACTGCATGAGGTAGTTGTGACCCAAGTGCAGGACCCGGTGGCACTTGGCCTGGTTGAATCTCCTCATCCCCTTGGCCAGGGGCCATTGACTCAGCCTGTCCGGATGCCTCTGCTAAGCCTTTCTTCTCCCAAACAGCTTGACACTCCCTTGCAACCTGGTGTCATCTGAAAACTTACGGAGGGTGCACTCGATCCCCTCCTCCGCATCTTTGATAAAGAAATTAGAGAGAACCGGCCCCAGGACCAAGCCTTGGGGAACCCCACTCCTGTCTGGCCGCCAACTGGACTTAACTCCCTTCACCACCCCTCTCTGGCACCAGCCCTCCAGCCAGTTTGGTCACCCAGCAGAGAGTACTCCTGACCAAGCCATGGCCACCCAGTTTTGCCAGGAGAATGCTGCGGGGAACTCTGTCCAAGGCCTTACTTAAGTCCAAGCAAACATCCACAGCCTTTCCCTTCCCACCAAGCATGAGGGACGTGTAAGTACAAGGAACGGGAACTACAAATCCGTACTGTTGCAACAAAGGGCACCAGCTAGATTCTGCAAGATGTCCTACCATATTCCAGTGGAGGAACCGTCACCTTTGTAATGTGCTAGTGGCGTTCATATGGAATATGGTGTCCTGGTGTAGCTGGATGGCCATGGAGGCCCAATTTGGGTTTTATCTAAAGGCTTTTTAGAAAGAAATCATGGTCTCTATCTGTGGACAGAGAGACACAGAGTAAGTGGCCACCTGTCTTCAACAAGAACACCAGAGTTTCTGGAACACCATCCTGAATATATCAGTGAATGTGTGCCACTGGTTTGCTAGTTTAATGTGCTCTCTGTAGAACAGTTCGTTTCAAACTGGGCATGTGTTGCTGAAACGGTGCTCAGTGAGGCTCAATCCAAAATGAGGCAAACAAACATAACAGGTCTTTCTCTCTTTCCCCTCCCTTCCCACCATCAAATACCATAGTGAACAGATGCACTTGGCAGCGCTACAGAATAAATTGATTTGTGATTTGCTTTGCACTTTGGCGCTATGTACAAAGCTCCTGTCAAATCAGAAGGCTTGTGGTTTCGTCCACTGCTGTGGGGTTTGAGCCGTGAAGTCCCACTGACAGTTGTATACTAATCCTCACGTTTTTAGAAGTTGCATGTGTCATAATAAAGGAAAAAGTAGACGGTCACCATATATTCTCTTTGAATGACAGATTCTTTGCTATTTCTGGAATGTTCAGGGTTATCATGAGTTATTTTCAAGGCTGCAGGGGAAAGTGTCTGTTCTCCCGTGTCTTACATTGATGGGAAAGTGTGGTGCTGGTTCAGTAACTGACCTGTGTGACTAATCGGACCGTGTTTGCAAGGTATCTCAGAAACCTGGCAGCTCCTTAGAGCTTTCCTTAGATCAGAGGTACATTTTTATGGTGATCGAGGCTTTGTTAGCTTCCCATCTGTAAGTAATATTGAGGGCAGTGGGTTTATAAGGCAAGAGGAAACACAGTCTTGGACTGGTTTTCCATTTCAAGTGCTGGATGGATGCTCACTTCAAGGAAGAATGGTAATAACTATATCGTCTTTACCTCTGGAAAGATGCTGTCTTTCAAATGAGAGTGAAGTAACTGAGGGTGATTTCTCCCTGCGTGCTGCTGCACTTGTGCTTTTCCCTTGGCTTGCAGAGGCTGTCCCCAGCAGTCCAGGGCTGTTTGCAGTGCTTATCAGCAATGGAGCAAGCAAACCTGTTTAGTCCTGCAGCTGCTTTAGGACTGTATAGAAAACCAAGGGCTTGCAGACATTCTGTCAGTCTCCCTAGGCTCTAGCTGTCTAACCCATAATTGCTCCTCCTATGACCTGAGGTGTCCTCAGGGATGAAACCAGGTAGAGGATAGGACTTAATGCGCAGGAGTATAAGATGAAGCACTTGGTTGTTGACTGTTGCAGTCTGCATTGGAGGAATGTGCAGTCTAGCAGCTATAACTTGATTTAAGGGTAGTAAATCTTGGGCAGTAGGAGATGTAGTGATTAGATGGGCTTGGCACTGCAAGCCAGGTCCTCAGCAAACTTGTTACGCTGTTTAGTTTATCCAGACAGTGCCATATGCCAGAGTCCACCATCCAGTGTATGCCCTGCAGCTTCCTCTTCTTCCTTTCTTAGCCAGATCTCTGTTCCACAGCTTGGTGCAAGTCATAGCCTATCTTACACAGCCACAAGTTACATTCTCTCAACCCACTACATACTTCATCCATGGCCCATCTCCTAGCATGGTTCCTTGCATGTGGCTCAGCAGCAGTGAAGGTTTTAGCCTTGCTTTGTGGCAGCAGTGAAAAAGAGATGTGCAATTGAGTAAAGAGGACTTAGTGTGGATTGGTGCTCAACACAGTGGGGAGAAGAGGATGGGGGCAGTTTACATTCAGGGTGGAGTTTGGAAGAGTGGAATTGAATAAGGAGAAAAATCTGGGTGAAAAGAACAGTAAGGAAAAGGTGGCCTGGAGCAATGCTCTGTCCTCCTCCACAGATGGCACAGTGCAGAGCCTCTGAGTCATGAGGCTCTATACGCAGAAGCAGCTGATGAGTCAGGGAAGCAACAAACCAAACCAGAAGTAGCTGATGGGTGTGAGTCGCTGCACTTGCTAATTTGGGTATAGCTCAGATTATGAAGAATATAGTTGGGTGTATGTAATTTTAAAATGTACTATGTGATCTGTATCACAGTTATGACATGGGTGTAGAGGTATGTGTGTATGGCTTACAGTTCATGAGGACTGTGGTTATTTGGCTGGAGAGTGTCAAAAACATGAGAGTCAAGCAGGACAGCATTTCAGAAGGAAGAACATTTTTGCAATTGTCCTCATAACAGTTATAAGTATTAATTTCCTCAGAAGCAAAACCAAGCCAGATTCTAAAGGCAAATCCCAACCTGGCCTGTGTGATGCACTTCCCTCACAGGCATCCCTATGCAGCTAAACCAAGAGCAAAGGCTGCTGTTACGCACGCAGTAACTTTGCTCACGGGCCTTTCCAAGGTTGCCGTTGAACCTAGTAATTGCAGGGTAGCTCTGCCCTATAGTGAACTACTTTCCTGCTAGCAGTTAATTTGTACTGTGTGGGAAGAATAAGTTAAAGCATGAGTACAGTGATTGCTACCCACTTACAAATCTTTCAGAAATTTCTCAACTCTCAGCTGAAATCAGTATCTTATCATCAGATTATTATTTTATTAATTATGCCTACAGTACTAGAAACATACATACTATGTGTAAATTCATTGATGACAAGTATCTGTATTAGCTGTGCATGAAAGGCAGAAGAGGGAAGTCTCTGAAAACGTTTTCCTTCTGTATTGCTGATGTGATTGGGTGTTTCCCAAGAGCTGCTCCTCTAACACTGGGAGTATACCTTTTACAGTTTGAGAAAACCCACAACAATTTATTGTTGTGCAGACAATTATTCTGTCACCCAATGACGCCTCCCCACCTGGGAAGGGGAATTGGGGAACACAAAGAAACACAAGGGTTGAAATGTAAATAGATTTAATAGAATAAGATTAAATAATTAACAATAATACTAAAGAACCAGTATTAATCCCAACACTGATATAAGATTTACAAGAATTATACTCAGCCAATTCTCTCAGCAGAAGCTGTGCACTCCCAGCAGGGACAGAAAATGTGGGACACTGCGAGTGCAACAGCTTTGGGGGGAAAGGAAGGCCTCAGGGGTCTGGCACCAGGGTAAGGACTTGTCTGGATCCACTGCCATCAAGGGAGAGCCAGCTATGCAGCAAACTTTTCTAATTTATATTGAATGTGATGTTCATGGTATGAAATAATCTTGTTGGCCAGCTTGGGTCAAATGCCCAGGCCTTGCTGCTCCTCGTCCCTGCACCTGCCAAGGCTTGAAAACACTGAGACCTTGAATCTCACAGAGCCTGGCTGGCCATAAAGTAAATATTTTCATTAATTCAGACACTAGAATCTCCTGAAAGTGCAATTTTCCCAGCATCAGAAGAAAAGTTAGTCCTGGGCCTCTCAACACAGGCCAGTACTGCACGTAAAACTGCTTCTTCTGTCCTCCTTGGCCCATGCTGTGAAACATCCAGCCAGCAGAGGCTGTTTGTGGCGAGCTGTGGATATGCTAAGTACCTGCAAGTTACCTGCAATATGTTCTATGTTCTGTTAAGGAGCTGGGCGGAGCTAAATGGCAGCCAGGGGGTTAAATTCCTGACAGTATGCAAAAGAGAGGGAAGTCCCACCTTCATAAAAGCAGCATTCTTGAGAACTAGAATATGTCAGTCCCTGTAATATTTACATATTAATTCTTCTGCTGGTGATGGAGGTGGAAGTAAACAGAGCACCAGAGATACACAGTTGAAAGCAGACTGCAAACATCATGCATCAGAAGGAGATGAGTGGACAAGTCTACCAAAATTTTAGATGAGACAGAAAGTGGTAGAGTATTTATTCAGTAAAACACTTTTCTAATTACAATTGCATCCTCACCGTTGAGATGAAACTACACTTGGTTCTGGAAAGGCTGTTTCATGTCTCTTGTTTGCCTTCAGGTCACAGCTCCTAAAGGAAACAAATCAAGCTTTGGATCCTGCTAGACCTGATGTGAGCAGGTCGTTCAACAGTGACAGATGATTGTTGCACCAAAGTCTGAAGTCAGAACAAGCATGATTCCTATCATGCATGGTGAAGACCAGAGATCCATGAAGTGACATGGGTGCACACAAAGAGACAACAAAAATATCCTACCCCTCCTATCTGCTGTTTCTACCTGTTTATTGTGGCCAGCATAAAACATTCACTAAAGAAAGGTCTAGTAGTTAATAAAGCACAGGAGTGGGATTAAGGATTTCTGGAATCTGTTCTGATCTGGCTGATGCTGTGCTGTGTGATACCCTAATTCCTTCCTTGACAAGGAAGAATTTCCTAATTCCTTCCTTTTCCTTCCTTATGTAGACCCCAAAGAGCCAAGTACCTGGTGTTACACAAACTGAAGAAGCCACATTGACAACCTCAGTAAGTAATGACTTTTTATATTTCTTAAAGATTTTCCCAGTGCCTGGGACAGGATTATTTGATCCATGGTTTAGTTTTTAAAAAGGGTTCTCAAATAATTTTGCCACATGGAAATCATCAGGAGAGCCCCTGAAGTGCTCCCTGGGTGCATGAAGCTTGCCCATTTCATCATGAGACACTGCAAATCTAGGGCAGCCCAGCAGCATATGAGGGTGATGGGGGCAGAAGAGGAGACACCAGCTTTCTGCGGCAGACTCCATGACCTCTTGCTCAGTGTCTTCTCTGTTATCCTACAGCTGGGTTTCTCCAGACTCTACCAACTCAACATTCTCTGATTTACCTGCCCTCCACACGCCTTGCACCTTTGCATTTCCAAGGGGATCCTGCTGGCAATATGCACCCATTCTGATGTGCTTCTCTCCTACAGATCCCGACATGGTGTATGCAGAGCTGTTGGATCTGCCATCAAGTGTGAGGAATGGCACTCAACAGGGAAGGGACAATCTGTCCCAGATATCAAATTGTCTTTTGTTTTTTGCTAAGTGATTGTCAGTCAGGCCCCAGCCTGGGAGCTGGTACCTGCTATGTTTTACAGAGTAGGATTTGCCCATTACTGTTACTGCCTTTATGGCGTTAGGGCAAGGTACCTACCAAGGCTGGGATCCCAGTTGTGCTGGGAAAATGGCAGAAAAAGAAAAAAACTGTGCCAAGACTTTACAATGGATGTAAGACAATGATGTAGGACATAAGCAGAGTAACTGTCATGAACTTCTGTAAATACTGTCATTTAAGTGGCAGAGATTCTTGGGAATGGCAAATTAAATAGTAAAAAAGTGAAAGGAGTTGGGAGAAGGGAGATTAATGGAAGGGGTAAGAAAGAAGAAAGAATGAGGACGTGAAGTCTTCTTTGGGTAAGCACATTTCCATGTTTTCCTGAATGTAGACCTTATCTTTCTTTTCCTCTTGTAATGTCATTGTGATATGGGAATGGGAAGATATGCTTCTGCTTGTTTCAGGGATTTATAATTATGACACAGTAATGTGCCTTGAGCCAGTAGTGCACCCACTGCATTCCCATGCTGCACTTCAGAGGTGGAGTCACTCTTCATGGGAATATTTTAGATGCATCATTGCTAGCAAGCAGTTTCTTGATTTCCAAAAGTAATTTGCAAAAAAAAAAAAAAAATCATTCACACTGAGACAAAATCTGTACAGAGAAACAATCTAGTTCTGTGCATCACATGGGTAGATTTCTATGAAAAAAAATAAACCAAAACACCAAATTCGGCAAAACCAAAGCTATGCAGAAATCCATTGCTTGATCATGCCAGGGTTCAGCTAAAAGAATTTCAGTGGTACCACGGACTGCAATCCTTTCTCCGTTGAGGTAGCAAACCAAATTTAACCTTTGAAACAAAAATCCCATTTAAGATAACTCAGCTTGCTGTAATTCCTTAAATATTTCTGCCTTTCTTTTGATTTTTGGGGGGTTCAGTGCTCAGATAAAACATGTTCTTTTGTGTCACTAATAAAAAATGCTTCATGGCTGTGAAAAGTAGATTAAAATGGCTTTTGCATAACTAGACAATTGCTATCCTTATTCTTCTGTATTTATCTCTGACTTAGAGACAACGGACCTGGTTGGCTTCTTGCCTACAATGGAGTGTATGCATCAGGATATCCTCGCTAAAAATCAGATGCCACAGAGCAGTTAAATTACTTTAGGTGAGATGTGAAAGAGGTCTCCGCTCCTCTGCTTCAGCAGCAATGGAAAATACATTTAATATGCTGCAGGAGGAGGCATCTGCTTGTAAAAGTTGTCCCTATGGCTGGTTCCCACTAAAGGCCAGTATTTTATGCTGGAAAGGAAGGTTTGTGGTTTCAGAGAGAAAATTCCCATGGAATGTTTCTTCCAGGGGGAGAATTCTATTAGTGTATTTAAATTACCCTTCAAAACCAGATTCTGATTATTTCTCTGTTGCTTGCTTTTTGGAGAGGTAATGATGAAACAGAGCTAAGAGCACCATTTTGGAGTGTGAATCTAAATGAAAACAAGCTGCCAAAACNGTTGTTTTGTGTGTGTATATTTTTTTTTTTTTTTTTTTTTTTTTACTGCATAGGTAGTACAACAAAAAATTCTAGTTTTCCAAACAACTGTGGAATGTGACCTCATAACCTTTCACAGCCAAAAGAAAAATGCAGGGAGTAACGTTAACAGTGTTTCTGCAATTACAATTACAGGAAGCAGTATTTACGCATGAAAAACTTCAGTCCACCTTAGCAGGAATCCACCTGATGGTCTCCTTGCTCTCTTCTAGGGAAGGCATTAGTTGAATCAGGCAGCCGACGGCAAGCTGCCAGCCTCATGGTTTGGAAGGGCAAGAGGAGAGGACACTGACTCATGACTTTTGAAACACTGGTGCTGCTGGCAGCTTGATTATAGTGATGGGACAGGAGCCCTGTATCACAGAGACTTTCCTTCCTTTTGTGCAATGGGAAGGCTGTGATGGAAAGCAATTACCACAATTTCCATTGCTAGGAAGGCCCCTGTTCCAGGTATTTTCCCCCTGGCAGCAGTGCACCAGGAAGCGTTATGGATAGGAAGCTGGAGCAATAGTGCCCACTGTCTTTTAAAAGAGAAATGGTTACGTCAAATATGTTATTCCTTAGGAGTGGCTTAGCTGGGTTAGTGACAACTGAACTGTATCGAATTATCACACAGAATCACAGAATGACAGGGGTTGGGAGGTACCTCTGGAGATCATATAACCATAGAATGGTTTGTGTTGAAAGGGACCTTTAAAGGCCATCTAGTCCACCCCCTGCCATCAGCAGGGACATCTTCAACTAGACCAGGTTGCTCAGAGCCCTGTCCAACCAGACCTGGAACGTTTCCAAGAACGGGGCATTGACCACCTCTCTGGGCAACCTGAGCCACTGTTTTACCACTCTGAGCGTAAAAAAGTTTCCTCCTTTTTAGACTAGGTATCTAGTTTAAATCTACCCTCTTTTAGTTTAAAGTCATTAACCTTCGTCTTATTGCAACAGGCTCTGCTAAAAAACTATGGTGGAATCTGATCCCTGTGAAGCTTCATTCAGTCTAGAGGCAGCTCATGTTCCCTACACATTTTTCCTTAATCAGGAGTGATCTTTAATGTCCCTACCAGCTGTAACCATTCCATGATTTTATGATTCTATGAAATAATAGCTCATTCTATGAGCTATTTATTAATATTTATTCTTCTATGAATAATAGCTCATTTTCTGCTTGTTTTCCAGAAAACCTTTTAAAGATGCCCGCTGCATCGAGAGACGTGCAGTAGCAGATCCATCCACAACAGCCAAAAAGATCTCGCCCGTGCCAGCGGCAGCTCGTCTTGCAGGCAGGAACAAATCCAAATTAATTTCGGGTAGATTTTTCTCCTTCCTGGTAAGCAGGCTACGGCCACCAGCCCGGCGCCTGGGTCACCAAACCTCCCCCTGGCAGAAGCGCCGTCCTTCCCATCGCCCCGGGACCGCGGAGATGGCGCTCTCCAGCCCCGGGACCCTCCCGGCCTTGCGGGGCGGGCGGCTCCGGGGCGGCTCCTCCCGGCCCGTCGGCAGGCGGAGCCGGGCGGCCGCCCGCCCCCTCAGCCCGGCCCAGAGCCCGGCGGAGGCTGTGGCAGAGCCGGCTGTGTCCCTGCTCGGCTGCAGCCATGAAGTCGCTTTGCCTCGTCACCGTGGGGGTCCTGGCCATGACGCTGCTCATCGCCAGCATCTCCTTGCTGGTGGCACACGTCTTCCAGAGAGTGGTGGACCTGCAGGTGAAGCAGGTGAGAGCAGGGCCCGATTCCCACCCCAGTC
>VZRU01003855.1:8091-24292 GCA_013398155.1 Pedionomus torquatus | reverse complement strand
TATTCCCTCAAAATAACCCTGGGAGGAGAGGGAGGGGGCGGTGGGTGGCGTTGTCTGGCTCCCTGTTTGCACCAGCTGTGCTTGAGTGAGGGCAGGAGCATCCCTGGGCAGCTAACCCCCCTTGCCCTGCACCACCCGGCTAGGCAGGGGCTCAGGATGGAGCTCAGGCTGCCCTGGGCCTGGGCTGGGTAAAAAAAAATGGGTAAATATGAGTAAATTCAGTTCTCTTGAGGCAGCTTTACTGGCTGTGGGACAGCAGCTGTTGGGCAGAGCCCTCTCCACAGCAGCAGCACACGAGTTGAGCAGGGAACACCTACAGCACCCCTCTTGTTTTGCCATCCCTAGCATAGCTTTCTTGTAGCCTTCATACAGCAGCTTGTTCTGCTGCTCCATTTACTGCTGCCTCTGGAGCACAGCCGGAGGTGCTATGGGCTGAAACACATGGTAGTTTCCCAGCCAGGGTGACGCCAGCGAGCCATTTCACCCGTGTTGTCAAAGGCTGCTTGTAGCATGGTTTGGGGTTGCCCATCCTGGCGTTGTTATGAATGTAGAGCCCTTCAGTGTTCTTGTAGTCTTCATACATGGTCTGCCTAAGCTTTTGTTCCTCTCTCGTACCACCTCTTTGCATTTATTGAATGATGCAGTGAGAAGGCTTAACTGTGTTGGTGTTAGTAACTCCCTTAAAATACCTGTGAAACATGTAAATGAACCATTATTTACCTAGTCTTAGGAATACCGTCCTCTCTGTTATGCTGACAGGGAAAGCAAGAGTGATGAAAAATGATTTGACCAGTGCTATTGTCTGACTGGTACACAAAGTCTGCTGATCCCCTGTGAGGTCCTAACCAATGTCGTGTTCTTTTCTGTGGGGTATTGACAGGGAACATTTCCTAGCATAGAAGCTGTATTGTCTTGACTTAAATCAGTTTGGTTTAGTGAGTGCAATTCTAGGTTAGCAGTCAGCATAAAGCAAGTTGTGGCACTTTGAAGTGAGCCTGAGAAACTTCAGAGGATAGCCCCCCCAAAAAAAAGCTACCATAGGGTAAGTTGTTGTGCAGCCTGTCAGTGTCTCGGCTGCTCTTCAGGAACTGCCCGTACAGCGTTCTTGCAGTGTTTGTTCTCAGGGATGTGCCTCTGCCATGCTGGAGCATCGCATGGGTAATGGATGGTTTATCCTGAAGTCACTTGATCATCAGCCCATACCTTTTCTAGGCAGTCTGCAAGCCAGGTGAGAGTGTTGTGAGTGTTACTGTATGCAAAGTTGTATGCAAACCAAGCCAAATCAGTACAGCTTTGCATAGGCATGTGCTGTTCTGTCACCCAGATCTTAGGTCTTTTTGGAAAGGAGTCTTGTCATCCTCTGCATTCCAGTAGAAGGTCTAGTTTCAAGTCTGTATCATGCTCTTAATGAAAGAGCGGTGGGGTAAAAAAAATGGTTTGGTGGCAGAGTTTAGGACTGTCAGGAATTAGGCATGATCCTCCTTATGCGTATTATCTCTTAGCTACATGCTCCTTACCCTTAGTGGTTGATTATGTAAGAGTAAGTTGGTATTCTCTCAGCAGGGCTTTCAGTAATGCAGGATAGTTTCCAGACCTCAGTCTTTTCCTTCTTACCACTCTTCAGCTTCTATGCTAGTACATCTGAATTGCACAAAATCAAGCCTCCTGCTCCCTGCAGTAGCCACTGGCTCTCTTCTGGCCTTCTCCAGGAGCCACACAGACAAGTGCAGAAGCGTGCAGAAGTACAGCTTTCAGCCCCAAAGCAGTGTCCTCCCAATCACTCTGCTGATTCAGCTGCTTTCCACGTGCTTTATGCCATGTGAGCTTTTTTTTCATTTGTGTGTAGTCTAGAAAGTTGCTGTCTCTTGTGTAATTCCGTATGCAGCTCAGAAAATCTTGTGCAAATAGACAAATCTCAGTTTGCCTTTGAATGTGGCAAGACTTGAGCTTTTTCAGCTCTCTGCAGTCCAGGACAGCAAGGGGGGTTCAGCTCTCTGCAGTCCAGGACATTGAACGTTTAACGTTACCTCTGTGCTCTGGCCCTTCTTAGCCTCCTCAATCTCTCTGTCATCAGAGAAATTGCAGAAGGGACAAGAGATTCCCCTTATGACAGGTAGTTCATGTTCCTTTGGGGGCTTTTCAGCAGTCCTGAAACAGAGCTGACTTGCAGTGAAGAGCTGTTTTTGCTGTCTCAACTACAGCTGAAATGGAAGACTGTGTTTTGGAGCAGCTGAAGCACCTGTGTGTCCAGACCCAGGACCTGTGAACCACTGAGGGTGGGTCAGCTTTCAGCAGGGGGGTTTTGTGCTACATCATTTCAAGCCAAAGGAAGGGATCTTGGATACAGAGCAGGTGTGGGAGAAGTGGGGAATCCAGCTCAATGTCAGATTTCACATCCCCTTGAAAATTAAACAGCACAGCAGCACCACCTTTCCTGGAAAGCACTCAAATCTTGTCAACTTATTTTCTGTTTTATTTGCCAGTCTGTTGTGGGTTTTTTTGTGAATTAGAGTGCCATGACAGATCAGATGTCAATCAGTCCAATAGCTGTTGGTTGTCAGAGGCTAGGACCTGAAACTCCATTGAATACGGGCAAAAAATCTGTAATGAGCAAGAATAAATTAGCTGCCCACAGGAGAAGGGCCTTCCTGGCTGCTAGCAGTATTTGCCTTATGTTATGTGTTAGGTATTTTATTGCCATAAGCATGCAGTTTATGAATATAAAAATCTTTGATCTATGCACCTAATTCCAAACTTGGGCAATCAGTTCTTTACTAAAAGGATTTTTTATATGCCCCATACCTTACACTGATAATTTTAGAAAATGCTTAAGTCTCCTAACCCCTTGAAATGACTCCACAGTTGCCAGCCATCTCTAGAGCTGGGTTGTCCAGAGTGTTTAGAACCCAAAAGGACAGGGAGGATATTTTGTCACCAATTTGGTTTATGCATTGATTTTTTTTGTTGTTTAATGTGAATCACTAGAGCTCCCAGTGCAGTTCAGTGTGAAGGCTTAGATGAAGGACCAGTCGAATGCTGCTTTTGAGCATACCATTCCCGAGGCACAGAGTCAGATAAGTCTGCTCGGGTGGTCTAAAAGCTTACCCTATCACTTGTCTTTAAAGTTGCAATTAAATTCTGTCATAGGTAACACATAAAACTGTGTCTTGGAATTAGAACATTTCGTAGTTCCAGGGGAAAAAAAATGAAATTTAATTTTCTGTATAAAAAGTGTTTCAGTAATGTTTCCTACCCCCACTATCACTGCTGATAACAGTTATATTTGGGAGGGGAATCTCACTTTTTATTTCCTTTGTGTGAAGTGTGGTCAAGACAAGGAAACTCCAAAGAATGACATAGCTGTGAATTCAGGACTGTCATGATAAATAAAATCAGTGGGAAGGATGCTTTGGTACACTTTAAATGACTGTGGACTCCACTTGGAAGGGAGAATGCCTGCTGTGCTTCTGCCTGAAGACAGGAGAGCATATTGTCTACTGTTTTGAGGTTGTAATCTTGCAGTAGGTACCTCCTTGCATCTCTCTGAGACACGATCTCTGAGTCTGAGGCTTCTCTGGGCTACTGCCTGCAGGACAAATGTCTGGCTTGGGGTTTCTGAATACCTTAAGTTGTGTCTTTTGGTTTTTTCTTAGAAATATAGCAAGAGGAAATGCCTGATTCTCTGGCTGTGCAGAGTACAGCAGCAATAACTACAGTGGAGCTGGATCTTTTACATATTTTAGATTAAAGAGCAGTCCTGTGATCTAGTATCTTGCAGCCTGCCCAACCTGGTAGTGAACGCAAGCTCTGACAAAAAACCAAGCAATCCCATTTGTGTCACATCACATCCTACTCTGGTGCAGAGGAAAGTCAGCAGAGCTAAACTTGAATGCCATCAGCTGAGGGACGTGGACATATGTTTTGCTTAAAAATATGTGCTCATGTTTTTGTCTCATGTCCAGGCTGTGTAATATCATGTGATAGACCCAAATACCTCTCCTAACGTTTGGTGAAAAACAAAAGAAGAGAGCTTACCATATTTTATTGTTGGAGAGTTTTGTGGGAGTTTGTCTGAATGCAGCTCAGGAGTTTGTGAATCTGCGTTTACAACTGGGGCTGTTACTGTACAGAGCTATAAATAGACACGCCATGTTTGTGGGAGATCCACATGGTGTCATGCAGATGCAGGAAAAAAATCACCAGATGACTTTGTTTCACTACCCTTTTGCTCTGTAGCCTACCTCCCAGGGGATCGCTTATGATTTCAAAATCTCAAGAGCCTGTACTTAAAGCAACTTGCCAGAGAAAATCTCCTTAATTTCCTTCTTATTAATGCTCTTTGCATGTAATCTGGTGCACGTGTGTATGTGCAGAGAGTGTGGTAGAAACCCTTGTTACATTTAGCGATGCTACTTCCAGTTGGGTAGCGTCTTGTTTTCAGTCTAGCTCAGGAGAGGGGGACTGGGGACGTGGCCTCCCTGTACATCATAAATGTGATTCCTCTGTCATAAAGGATAGGCTGGGGCCTAAATCTGGAGTGAACATGACCAGGATGCTCTTGTTTCTTTAAATATTGCACATTTAGACTGACTAGTAATCTCTCATTTTAATTGCCTCATATAAGAGACATTTGAGCATAGATAGATGTCCTGAAAATGCTCAGTAGTTTTTCGGGAACAGTTCAGATTTCTCGATATGGATGGTTAAGGTCAGAACAGGCAAAGAGAACAGTTACTCTCTTTATCAGGGTCAAGCTTATATTTAGTGTGTTACGTGCACATGAGAGTTGTGAGCTGTGCACAACTTAGGAAGGGAGCAGACATGAGTAGCTCATTACCCCACCTCTGAAATAATTGACTTTGTAATACAGTTGTATGCATATCATAGTCATCTGTAGGTGTCTTAAATACATTGCTGTCCTCCTCCCAGCCCTTTATGGTGGCATCATGGAAACAGCGTGCCCAATTTGGGGACATTTTCTCTTCCTGATCCTACAAACCATCTTTAGGAGGGCTCTGTCTGAATATAGGGTTGAGCCTCTTTGGCATAGATCACAAGAAAACAGGATCAACAGGATTGGGCTGTGCAGGGAATGGTACACATGAGAGTGCTGGTAGTTCCAAAGAAATGCAAAAAGTTCCTGAAGCATGTCTAAAATATATTATTTTTTTGTGGTGTGCACAGTACATGCGGTTTGAAATTCTCAGAGGAAAGCAGTCTGCAGCTGCAAAGTACTGCCAGCTGGGCTGGCTTTCATTACCATTCAGCAATACTCCTGCCATTCCAAGCTCCTGCCAATAAGTTTCATTTTTGAAACAATCTTCTCTTTATATAATAATTCAAAATTAAAATTTACATGGAGAGAAAACAGCTCCTTAAGTGGGAAGGCCAAGAATGAGGCCTGAGACAACTGTGGCTGATAAAGTTAGGACCCCATAAACAGTAACCAAGAAATGGCAGCTGTCCAGTCTGCCCTGCTTTTGAGCTTCCACTTACAATATTTGACTTGTTTTCTCAGAAGAATAAAAGGACCAAGTGTTGATGAGACCCGTTTAATTGCAAATTACTTCCCCCCTTTCCTCCCTTTTTCCGCCTACAGGTGATATAGTTTTTAAAGATACGGTTTTCTTTGTGCTTAGTCCTGGAAAATCCACTCTGCAAGCCAAATTTCTCTTTACTACCACAGTAGCAGTGCCAGTGTTACAACTGCATGAAAAGCCTGGATTTTGGTGGTGATGCTTTTATAGTTGGGATTAATTTTATCTAAAATGGCATGGGAATAAAATGAGGGGTTGAGACCTGTATTATATGTTTCTAATGGAGATATATACAGGTATGGTTGTAACTATTCTTATATATATGCTTGTGGGTAAAAGAATTACTGTTTCATTACTCAAGTGCTTCTGTCATAAAATAATGATTTATAGCTTTTCTTTTGTAGGTCTGTGTTACAAAATAGACTGACATTCCATGGGTCTGGACATGCATGTGCTGTCATTGATGTAGGAAAGTAATTAAAGGCAGAGGAGGGAGAGTCTTTGCCCTATTCAGAAACCTCAGAAAGGCACAAATCCTCATATGCCTACATGAAAACAATTTCTGTCACTTGTGGATTTTCCACATGGACCACTGAAAAACAAAATCTACTTGCTTTGGAAATGGAATCTCATGGCTGTACTGGAACCTGACAATCTTAGGCAAAGAAATCATAAACACAAAGAATCTAAGCTTCTTTTCTGGTCTTGTTCATCCTAAGAGGTCTCTTGTCCTCCCACTGTTGAGTTTGACTTTAATCTCTAGTGTTGGCATGTTTCACAGTACCTTACACCAGGTTAGGTTTTTGCTGACACAGGAAATGCAACAGGATCACTGTGTGATAGCTGATAAGTATTCATTGTGAAAAATGTCAGGCAGAAATGTTTGTGGGATGAAGTGGAACAACAAACCCAAGAAACTTATGCCCCTGGCCTGTGAGCCGTTGTAGCGTGTTTGATCTTGTTGGTATTTATTGAGATGCTACCAAGTAAAGCATACCTACAAACATTTGTAGAATTGGCATCTCAAATCCCATTGCCTGTGCATGTTCCGAGGACATAGAATTCCTCTCTTTCCTAGAAATATCCTACAGCATCTATCGTTAACAGCTAATCTGTCTTTCTCTTGTTTCAGGGAACAGTATTGAAAAATGGCACAGAAACCTTTGAAGCCTGGGAGGATCCTCCTCCACCAGTCTACATGCAGTTCTACTTTTTCAATGTGACAAATCCTTTAGAAGTGCTTCAAGGAGATAATCCTCTTGTGGAGGAAATAGGGCCATACACCTACCGGTAGGACCATTTCACTATTTTCACATTTCTTTAAAGCCGTTGTGTGTGAGAAAGCCAAAAAGTGGGATCCAGAACATTTGGGATCCCATTCTAGGAGAAAACCTAGCTGTTAATGTGTGAGTAAAAGTTCGTTCAGTGGGCTGTGGTCATACACCACCCAGACCATCCAACTAGACTGACACTTGGAGGACCTGCAATCAGTTTCAGATTTAAGCCAGTGACTTCTGTCAGATTTTGAGCAAGATTTTGCTTGTGTGCTGCTGTTCCTGAGCTGGTGAACACAGAGGAGGTTGTTTGCAGTCTGACCTATTGTATTGTGAGAGAAAAAACAGTGACTAGTTGGGTGATGTTTGAGAGTCTGGGGAGAGGAGTGTTGCATGAAAGTGTGATTCGTGTGTTCACTCTGAAATTAGTTCCTAGGTGAAGCTTCCAGTAAAATGTGTCCAGAAAACCAGTTAGAGAGTGGTACTACAGGAATCTTCCTTAGCCAACCCTCACTGTAAAACCTAGTTAGATTCAGATATATCTACTGTTTTTATAGACAGCTAGACTTGCAAAGGCTACATGCAGCTTTGGAGCTTATCCAGTCTCTTGAACTCTCCCTCTGTGTGGTATGGCTATACACTGAACAGTCTGAGTCTGCTGCACATGGAGGGATTTTAAAGCCACTGTACAAATTAGTTGTCCTTTAGAGCTTCATTCTGCTCTGCTGTGTGCAGCAGAGTAAACCAGGAGCAGTCCTGTGGCAGGAAGTCTTACAGACTTTGAAGTCATGGAGATACGAGAACCACAGCAAAAAGGTTGATTTCTCATTGTAAGTCTCACTTCTGCTCACACACACTTGTTCAGACTGGACACCGGCTCAGTGCCAGAAGTTGTTTTACCTAAGCTGCAAAATATAAAAAAATCTGGTTTTTAGTATCTGAAAAAAATAGTACAGATAAAAGGGAACGCCTTTGTGGTAGCCTTGGTCTCTGCAGTCTGTCTTGCCTTTCTGTTTCTTTCCTCCCACACCTCAGCTTTGCTTCGTCCTCTGCTGTCAGTATTTTCCCATCTCCCCTCTATTTCAATACTGTGCCTGTTTAGTCTTAGCAAACTGCATGTGGTACTTTGGCAAAATACCTTGTATTAGATAAACCAGTGGAGCTGGATGAGAGATATGTAAGCTTTCAAGTTCCTAAGGTTTTCTTCAGGTCGCTGTAGTGTACTGCTGATCATTAGTCAGCAGTGAATTCTCTCTGTCAGGAAGATAAAGAGGGCCAGCTGTAGGTATAATAGAGCTACATGAAGCCACGTAGGCCCGTGCCCTTCTGCATCCTGATCCTCAGTCCCCTTCGCTAACTCCTTTTTGGCTTGATGGGAGAGCCTTTCCCTGCACCGTGCGCCGCAGGCTGGTTGGCCAACGCAGGCTCTCCCCGAGTTGTTTATTGTGGTGCGAGGGAGGGAGGCTGCACATTCCAGCTGCTCCCGGCTTGTTTGGATAGCCTGATTGTGACATGTCTGAACAGGATTCGATTGTGCCGTGCTCTGTCTGATAGAAGAGGGAGGAAAGTTAGAAAGTGGAGCGCTCTTTTCCCGCAGATTCTTTAATCCTTGCCTGGCTGTCACTGCTGACTGTACCAGGCTGTCAGCTGTGGGTGGGGGAAGAGTGGGAGACGTGTGGGAGGAGAGGGAGAAGGGATGGATGTTGCAGAAAAAATTTCGTGAGTGACAGAAAGGAGGTGGGACAGCTAAATACAATCTTTTCCAGCATGTTCTTCCTGCAGTTCTTGGTTCTGACCAGCATGCATTGTAAGCCCAGTTAGCACAGAGGTAGATTCTGTAACAGAAATGTAGTAGTGCTTGTGTTTTCAAATCCTGGAAGTTGAATTTGCAGCATATAAAATAGTTATAAAGTACAAGCTGCTTATCTGCCCAAGCCTGTTGAGTCCCAAAGAACACTTGAATATTGTCTGGTCTTGCACACATTTACAGCTTTTTGCCTTTAACATCTGAGATCCTCCTACTCATATCCCTAATTAAGGAGTATTATTTTCATCTCTGGCCCTCTTACAGTTGGAGAGGGTTCTCAGGTTAACTCTGGCTTATTTTAGGGAAGGAACTTCACAACTCTGTGTTTCCATCCCCTCGTTTCAAGCCCTAGGGTATAAAATAGGTTGCTGGGCAATAGGCTCTTGCCAAATCAAGCTGGAAGTGTTACCAGACCAAAACGTTCCTGGGTGGTAGGGATGCTGAAGAGTGGCAGATATGCTGGTTGTGTAAGGAAAATGGGAAATGATTCGTTTTCAGCAAGAATAGTTTCACAGGCCTTTCCAGTTGGCTTTAAATTTGAAAGACTGAGCCGGGGAAGTAGTGTGTCATGAAGCTGCATTGATGTATCTAGTGCAGCCAGGTTAGGATCTAGGATCTGAAATGAATAAAAACCATCACAGCACAGGGTCTTGCAGAATAATTCACCTTCACGTCTTGGGACTTAAAATTGCCACAGGAGGCAAAGCAATGTAAGACTCAACAAACTCTTAAGTGAATGTAGACTTATGAAATACAGGACAGTTCACTTAATGTGTGTGCCCAAAGGATCGTGCCACAAGCAGACAACCTGCCGTTTCCATTTTCATGTTTGCCGAAGGCACATGTATAGCTTATTCTGAGCTGAGCCAGCTGGTTCTACAGAATTGTATGTTTCTTTGTAAAATGGCAGTGGCAATGGACTGAATTATGGTTACAGCATGTTTCAGGGTAATTAAGATCTGACTTCCTCATTGGGCCAACAGTTGATATTTCTTGCCAATTGTACTTGTTTGTCAGCAATCCTGAATTTCGTGCTGCTTTGTCAGTGCTTAGACAGTACATGGAAGCAACCTCCTAGGCCAGGAGCAGTTTACAGCAAAAGTTTGGTTGAATTTATGTTATGTCCAGGATTCCTGCCTGAGAATTAAAGGAGGAGAGGTAAAATGGGGCTTGCTTTGTGGATGTGTAACATTTAAGCCCAGAAGTCCTAGTGCAAAGAACTCTGAAACCCGCAGAAAGATTCTGGTTGGCTCTTAGGTCAGGTTAATGAGACTTGCATGAACCCTTGTCCTGCCTGGGAGTGAATGTTGCCTGCAGCAAAGAGACAAAAGTTTTGTTTTCAAATTCTGCTTCAAGGGCAGTCCCATATATAGTGCCTCTGAATCCTGTTCTGGAAAATGTTCATTTTCTTTGGAGGTTTTTAAAGATGAGGCAAAAATATAAAGTGCAAGTAACATGTGGGGTGGCATTTTTTGAAGCACTCTGTGGGGTCTGATTCAGCTTACACTGACACAGAGAGGAGTTCTGTTGCTGACAGCAGCAGTTACAAAAACAAATCTACTCCTAATGAACTGGAAATCCCACCCTATATGTGCTTACAACAGTAGAATAGCCATAAGTTGATTGCAATTAATGTTATGTGTACTTGTTTAACTTGATGAGAGAACAAACTCTCTTGTTTTTCAGAGAATACAGGCCAAGAGTGCATGTTCAGTTTTTGGACAACGGTACCAAAGTATCTGCTCTGAATCCAAAGACATATGTATTTGAACCTCAGAAGTCAGTTGGAGACCCTGAAGTGGACCTGATTAGGACAGTTAATATTCCTGCTGTGGTGAGTTCTCTTTCATTTCTGCTTGGAAGTCATCCTGACACTTTGTAACTAGCAGCTTGTTGCTTCATACAGTCTGTCCCTTTGTGGTAGATAAAGGTGATTGAAGAACGAGAGAGGCAGCTTTATGTCCACGTTCAGTTTTGGTTTGGACTGTTGTGGGATTTTTTGCGTTATATTTCTGCCTCGCCGTGTGCCTCTGTGGTGTCAGTGCCTCACCCTTGTGCTGAGAACTGGCACGCTCCAGGGATGAGCAGTAAGCAGGCTTGTGGGATTTTCATGAGTAGAGTGAAACTAGGGAATTAGTGACATCAAATGCAGTGGAGAAACTGACTTTGGAATGGGAAGGTTGGGAATGCTTGGGGTTTTGTCAAAATTGCAAAAAATTGCCTCCAAGTCTGCATCTCAAACTCAAAAAAATAAAGTTCTAGCAGAGGAGTTTCAGATACAGCTGAATGAAGGGGTGCCCTCAGAACAAAATTAAAGCTGAAACATGCACCCCCCAAACTGTGTTAGGCGGGACTACTCTGCAAAGAAAGTCTCGTTTGGGGGATCAGAGGCAGGTGACTGTATTTGGTCTCATACAGGGACAGGATGAGAACAAGCAGATCCAAAGCTGTCCTACCCTGCAAAGGAAATCAGACTGTACCAAAATACTAGTTGGATGTATAAGTAAGCCTTTATTCTGTGGACTAGTTTCATTGACTTCAATTACAGGGTACATTAATTTCTACTTTTTCCCCAGCATTTCTAAAAATGTCGTCTGATTTTATGAATGAATACGTAAATGCACTGTATATAGTAATAGATAGGACTCTGCTTACTAAAGTTGCAAACAGTACAGTCACTGTATTTACAATTCCTCCCAGGCATTTGAGTGGTGATGAGTATTATCTCTGGTTCAGATTTTTGACCGTGATGTATTGTAACAGGCAGTACTAGAACCACAGGTTGGTTCACTCAAGGAATATTCCCTTGGTTTTGCTTTTTTTAAAGATGTAAAATCACTTGTCAGCTAGAAAGGAAATATATTTTGGTATTGTTTGCATTTTGGAGAAATGGCTATCTTTTAAAAATGTAAAGCATAATTTCCTAAGGGTGGAATTCAAAGCATATCTCCAGCTGTAATATACTTGTGAAATTTGGGCTGTTTAGAAAGCAGTTTTGCACATTTCACGTGAAATCCGTCCTTAAGCCTATGGCAGTTAATGACATGGAACCGAGCTGGTTTCGTGTCAGTGCCTGGCTGAATGGGAATCTGCAAGAGCACATCCCTGTGGGAGAAAAGCTGAAGAACCTGTTACCCAGCACATTACTTGCCACAAGTGGAAATAATGAAACTGAAAATGCAGTTGTAGCATGTGCGATGCTGAAATGCATCTGTTTGCAGCTGGTACTCTGTATTCTTCAGTAAATCTGACCATTTCTCCCTTACTCAATCCCCTGGCAGACTGCAATGGAGTGGACCAGGTCAACCCCTCTTCAGTTTGCCACAGAGGTGCTGATGCTTCTGTACCAAGAATCCCTGTTTACAGTTCACACCGTTCATGAGTTACTGTGGGGCTACAAAGACAAGCTCATGTCAACCATTCATCTTTTGCATCCTGAGATTGATCCAGTTTTTGGTTTGTTTAATAAGGTAACTAGTATGCAAGATGGGGAATGACTTCATTGCTACTGATCTTGGACTGTCACTGCCAGCCAGTTGAGAAGGATGTGCCTGGGCTGGGGCCGGGAGGGAGGCTGCAGGGTTGGCAAAAGGATGTTCCCTCTTCAGTTGTGCTGTGTGTAGGCACTGGCTGGTAGTGCAGCTGTGAGTTTTATTTGACTTCCCTTTATCAGATATGGATAAGCTTTCCAAGGGTGGATGTAAACCACTCCACTACTGGCTGTGCTCACTTGAATTACATGGGCTTTGTAGGCCTGGCTGTGCAAACTGCTAGACAAAATTCCTGGTCAATGTCCTTGGTAATTAATTGAAATTGCCTGTTATTTCTGCGCTGGAGCCTTTTACTGGCTTCCATAGTGTTTCTGATTGCGTGTCATTTTGGGCTGTGGGGACTCCTTGTGTCTTGGAGATCATCTGCAGCACTCAGGTTATTTTCTGTGGGTTTTTTTTTTTTTTTGCTAAGGCTGTTTCTTCAGTGGCAAATTTCAAAGGAAAAAAAAAGGCTAATCTAATATTACATTTCCTTCACTAGGGAGGTGTAAGAATCTAGTCCAGTCACTTCTACCTCCTTTATATTCAAGGTGGAGTTTAATGAGTTGCACTTACCTTAGGGGAAGTCCATCGCTCCTAGGGTGCATTTGAAGTGATGAAAAACTCCTGCCACCCCTTTGTAGTTACCAGCCAGGTGTTACAGAATGCATGGAGCAATTAAAAATTCATGTATCTGTTTGCAGATGAACGGAACTGATGATGGAGAGTATGTTTTCCTAAGTGGGGAAATGAACTACCTGAACTTCTCAAGAATTGTAGAATGGAAAGGAAAAGAGTAAGTTTTTCAGCGTAATGTGGGCTCTGTCAAAATCTTCCCCTTTCCATGTTTTGGACAAACACAAGCATTGTTTACAAAGAAAGTGTCCTTTTTTTTCTGAGGATGGTGGTAGCTCATAGCAACTGTAGCTTCAGACCAGCCCCCCAGTATTTTGGCGTGTGTCATATAACTGTGAAAGGAAGACAGTGCGCTGGCCCTTAGAGACCAGACTGCTGTGAGCACTCACCTCTGAACCCCTTGGCAGAGGTGAGCCTCTCTCCACTCCCTCCTCTAGGACACCCATCCCAGCTACCTGTGGGGACAGCGTTCCCACATCTATACAGCCAGTGTTCCAGACACCATGCTTCCTTACTGCTCCGTACCCAGAGACAGCTTGTGCCTGGGTATCTAACACCTCCTCACAGGCAGCGTGTGTTACAGAGAGGTCAAAGAGGAACTCGGTAAAGCATCCCTCTGCCATTAAACAAAACATCTGCCAGCAATTTTGTATATGGGAGGAACTCTTGCAGACATACTTGCTTGCCTGGTGCTAGTTTAAAAATACTATAGATGCAATTTAAACCCATTTTAATGCCCTTTTTTGTTAGCAAAGCTGAGGCAAGAGGGTTTAGCACTATACAGTTCTGTTTCTCATTTGCTTGGACCATGGGCTGGCATCGCCTAATCACCAGTCAAAGATCTTTTCACCCCCTCTGCTTTATTTTCTTCAGGTCATTAAGCTGGTGGACAACACAGGCATGCAATATGATCAATGGAACAGATGGGACATCCTTTCACCCGCTAATTAGCAAGGATGAGCACATTTATATCTTTTCTTCTGATTTTTGCAGGTAAGGAGAAGAAAATGTCATTCAGCCTTCAAAGCAGAGCATTTACATCCATTCTTCTTGAGGTGTCATGTTTAGGCTGCGATTTTATTTTACAGTATGAGTGTTCTGCATTTATTCATGGTATAAATGATGAGAGAGTTACACCAAAAAAAATCCCAATTTGCATCAAGTTAAGGATGTGCTATTTCAAAACAGAGATAAAGTGAAAACTTGGAAGACGACTGGAAAGACAGACTGGACTGCCTTCCAAGGCTAATAATGAAGCAAATGGAAGAATTTATATGAACTTTGTCCAAAGCTTCTTTCCTCCAAAATCCTTCTCTGTGTCTAGATTGTTTAGAGAACCCAGATCGTCCACTTCAGAGATTCATGACTTGACATAATACTGTTTCAAATCCAAGGATTTGAAATGTTGGTGTTTCCTTCCTTATGTTACACCTTGTATCCTCCTTTGCCCTTTTCCCTATCTGTGAAGAACAAAGCCAATCTGAAATTCTATATTTAAATCGATAAAGATATGTGTTAGGACTTGCCAAATTGTTCTGTCTTCCATGACTGTGTTCCTGTCCTAGTCCCTCTCAGTAGCATGTAACTGTCTTAACACAATGCACAATAGCAACATGGGGACCAGAGTGAGAGCCTGAAATGCTTAAGGCAGGCGTCAGTGTTTCTGCAGCAGCACAGCTGGCACAGAATCCTCTGTTTTGTGCAGAAGCAGAATGATGAGATGCGTATGTGCCGATCAAAAGCCTATTAAATTTAATACAGAAGATCACTGGAATAGACTTAAGCCAAACCTAGCTTACTGTAAACTTACTGTAAACTGCAGTCATCAGCAGAGAGACATCTACAGGAGATGTCAGTGTGTGCTCTTAGACTAACAGATCTGAGTCTGGCTCTTTTTTCCTTGCAGGTCTCTGTACCTGGTGTATGACAGCTCAGGAACCGTTGCAGATATCCCAACCTACCGCTTTGTGCCCTCTGCTATGGTATTTGCCAACACGACGGTTAACCCAGATAATGCTGGATTCTGCGTGCCAGCAGGAAACTGCCCTGGCACTGGTGTCCTCAACGTCAGCATCTGCAAGCAAGGTATGCTGCCAGGAAGTGGAGGCAGCCTGGAAAGACTTCAGTAGGGTGCACATTTCTCCTTTCTATCTGAAATATATAAGGACAGTTTGGTGAGGCCTGTATGGTTATGGCTGTGCTCAGGGAAATTGGCCACCGACATGTGATCATTTGGTTGTAAAATACAGTGATCTGAGGGCATGTTCCTGTCACATGCTGTCTCCTCCAGCGGTGGCTTAAATCAAGGAACCAGAAGGAAGCACCCGGGTCCATACTGAGCAGCTTAGGCATTTATTCTCTGTTCTTATCCAGGTAGCTGTCACGTCGGAGTAGTTGAATGAAAACAGTGCAACAGACCAGCACGCGAGCTTGAGACATGAAGCTGTGTTGGTGCTGCACAAGGGAAAATTTGGCTTGTTCTGAAGACAGGGAGTAGATTATGTAGCTCCAGAATGGACTTTTCCTTTCACTGTAAATGACACAGTGGCAAGAATTTTGAGGTCCTCGAAGATCTCCTCAAATTGTGCTCAGCTCTTTTTGGGTGGTGACTTTCTGTGTTTTCATATTCCAGGCGCTCCAATATTTCTGTCAGCTCCCCATTTTTACCAAGCAGATCCAAAGTTTGTAGAAGACATAGATGGCATGAATCCACAAAAGGAGTATCATGAGACGTTTCTGGACATCAATCCTGTAAGTGCAGCCTTTTTTAAAGGGTCATATAAAGGAATCCAAGCACTTGGGTTTAGGTCATATTCTTGGATGGTTTGTCCCATTGACATAGTCCCATTGACCTTAAGGAAGCTGTCTTAGTTTATGTGGAACTGATCTACGTATATTTGCTTGTATACAGCAAACTGCTGGATAGCAAAAATTAAAATACTTTTTCCCATTGTGCCTGTGCAATTAGACATGCCTTCAGACTGGTAATGATGAGATGGAGAGGTTAAAATATTTCTTAGAAGCAGATGAGCCTACTATTCCTGTTTACCCTGCCATCCCATCCCATCCATTTGAGTATTATCTTGCATTTTCCCCAAGTTGAAGAAGCTGAGTATGTGGACCAAGAGAGCAAATCAATAAAGCTGCAGTGGATGTTGGACTTTATTAGGTAGCACGGGAGTTATGTTTTTCATAGAAGTTTACTTGAGTTATTGGTATTCTCACCATGAAATGTCAGAAATAAAGGAAGCTTGCAACTGATGATCTGTGGTTTTACAGCTGTGGTTTAATGCCAGTAGGCAGCTGAGCACCACACAGCTGCTCCCTCTCTCCCTGAGGTGGGATGGGGGATATAATCAGAAGAGTAAAAGTGAGAAAACTCAGCTTGAGATAAAGATGCCTTAATAAGTTTAAAAA
>VZRU01003852.1:135508-153475 GCA_013398155.1 Pedionomus torquatus | reverse complement strand
AAAAAAAAGACCAGGGGGGAAATATTGTAACGGTTTTGTCAGTAAAACACCAGCACTCGCCCTCCGTAGAGGGTTACTTAATGGCTTTCATACAACAACCGCGTTCTTTGCTTTTTGTCCGTCTCTGTGAGCCCCGAGTGGGATTTATGACTTATGACTGTGAAAAAGAACTAATTATAGTAATGGTGGTGTATCATATGTTATTTTTTTCCCTCTCCTTTTGACAATCCAGCCTCTGGCAAATTTTCCACTCGAGTCTAAAAATTCTGCACTGCTTTCCGAAGCGGAGCTCAGCCCTGCTGAGGCAGTCTGCACCAATGTGAAATACGACATAAAGAGCAAACCGGTGGAGAACATAATTAGCAAAGTGGGTAGAAGCCCTGTCTGATGTTGTGGCATTTCACACCCTATTTACAGAGGAATTAACACCTTCACTGTCACGCTGGAGGCAGTGCATTTCACTCTGGTGAGGAGGATTGGTCTTGATTAGAAAATTGATTTAAAAATCACATGGTCATCCTTCCACCAGTTCCTTGGTGTGTTTGTGGGGTTCTCTTCTCCTCCTCCCTTTGTGTCTTGCAGCTTCTCTACAGGAATAGTCTCCAGCCCAAAAAATTTTTCTTTTCTTAGTAATTTGGTTCAGCCTTGCATTAAGCTGCCTAAATTTATGGCTGTGACTCAGAATTGAACTCCAGACTCTCTCGGGATTTTCCTTATTTGTGTGGATAAACCCAGTGCTGCTCTCATTTGTAAAACCACAGTGCCAGATGCTCTCCAGGCTGTAGCCGTCAGGAGAGGGCTTTGCATCCTTTCCCTTTATAACACAGCGATGGGGAAGGCCCAAAGTCAAATTGAAAAAAGGGCTGGTTACTTTATTGTCAAAGCCTATTGATCAGGGCCTGGCTGGCCTCTGCTTGCACCGTGTTCATCATCTGGCCTGAAAGTTGCTAAACTGGAAGAAAGAAGTGGAACAAGGGGTGTTGGGGGGGGGGAAGCTGGTTTCATAAGAGCAAGTTGAGTGTTTTTCCTGCTAGGGATCTTTCACCTCCACGATGAGTCACGGGGGAAGATGGATAGAGGGGGAATAAGAGTGATGTCATGTGAGCGAATAGGTCTCCCTTAGATTTATGCTGAAGGTGTAGTGGTGGGTAAGGAAGATCTAGAGACGTAATGTCCATGTGTTCTGTGTGCCCGTCACCAGCACACAGGTTGGTACGTGTGCTTGCAAAAAACCCACTTGTGTGTGTCAGGAAGACAGGCTGTATGGGGGCTGCGTGCGTCAGTATGGGGGAAATCCCTCTGCTTCTGTGCCAAGTGGAAGGATGTGGACTCTGGCAGTTGGTGTCCAGATGAATAACCCTCACAGCAATGCTCACCCAAGCCCAGCGAGCTCAACCCCTAATGTGTGACCGAGGGCTGACTCGGGGTCCAGGTTGTCTTTCTGGGTGTCATTAGAAATACTTGGGGTATCACAAGAAATACTCTCGGTTAATGGTTCTTGCAACTTCTCTTCCCGTAGGGCCAGACTTTCCCTTCTATATCCAGATCTCTATGTCCTCCGTACCTTTCTCCCTGCTCTGTCTCTGCCCTCCCACTCCCCTGCCTGCGTTTCCATTCCTCGGAGGGATTTTTCCAGCATGGTCTGTGTCAGACACTACAAAGGAACAAGTTAAAAGCCCAACTAAACCTCCCGTGGAAGAAGTGGCTGGAGAACTGAGGCACGGAGACACTCGGCTTGCTTAGGACTGGCTGCAGCAATTTTCCTGAAATTCCCTGCTGAGCCCTCTCCTGTCTCTGGGAGCCTCCCTTCGTCCCAGCCCTTTCCCTTCCTAGGAAGAGGGGAGATTCGCTTTGACAGGCCTGATCCTCGGAGTTAACAGTTTATTCCTCCATCAGCACATTAATGAATAGAGAAACGTAGCTCGGGGAGGAAGGCTTATGAAAAGAAAATCAAACTAAATCTATCAATTCCCTGTCCTGAATAAATGAATCTATTAGCTCATACATGGGGTTAGATGCCTGGCAGGTAATGGGTGTTTCACGTGTTTTTTCGATCAGAAAAAAAACCCTCAACCAGCCCTTTTCAGACCTGGCACCCAGTGCTGGGCTTCGTGTCCCCCGTGTGCTCCCAGCTCTTCCATCCGAGTCACAATTTCCTAGATACCGCCTGCGAAGGGGATGCTTCTCGCCTGTGTCTGGGTTAGCAGAAAGTTAAGAGGAAGAAATGCCAATAGATGGCGCTTAGGAATGCGTGGAGGGGCTGGGGGGGCGCGGAGGCTGCTGCCTCCTGCGCTGCCAGTAGGTTCCTTCCCCGGCTCCTCAGGCCGGGCAGGGGAGGCAGAGGGTGATGTGGAGGCATCCCCTGGCATCCCCGGCCGGCCCTCCTGTCGCAGCATCACCTCTTCTTCCCCAATTGGTCTCACTTTGATTTTTTTTTTTTTTTTTTTTTTTTTTTTAAACAAGACAAAATCTTTGGAGATGAGATAAGCGAGGCTGGTAAAGCCAGGTCGCCGAGGAGCTGGCCTGGGTATATTGTGGGTAAATCGCTATGCTACCTGCTGTGACAGGAGTAATTTATCTCCAGCTGAAAAAAGCTGCTTCTTCCCATCCTGAGCAGTGAGGGTCATTCATCACTTTTTGTTATTTTTATAACAGAAGAGAGAGTGCTGGTTCCCTCCCCCCCATCCCCTCCAGCCAGTCCCCGGGGACAAATTAGCTAGTCTGAAAATGGATGAGCTCAGGGGCTGTTTTCATTTATATTTTTAATAGCCTAACAGAAGCCCTCAGCCCTGCAGCGCTCCCTCCAGCAGGGGTAGATGCAGGAAGGCTTCAAGACCTCTGCTGGGGAAGGGACATGGCCTTTGTCTTCTGCTGCTGAGGTGGCCAGAAGAAAGGTCTTCTGCTGCTGAGGTGGCCTGCGGCTCTGGAAAGCCCCTTTAGTGCCTCTGGATCCACCATCACGTGCAGCAGGAGCCTGGGGGCTGCTGCAGTTTGTACAGCCTGGGGTGAGAGAGCCTGGGGAGGATGCTCAGACTGGAGACCCCACCGCTAGAAACAGGAGCTTTCCCTTCTCCTCAGGAGAGTCCGATCCTGCGCTGGGTTCAGAGCTTTCCGTTCCCGTGTGGCTCCGTGTCGTCGGGATGCTCAGCTCTGCATCACCCCGTACGCTCTGTCTGTGTGTAGGTGCACAAACACGTACACATCTTATCTCTGCTGATTTAGATAGGTGCATAAACATGTCCAATAGATTATTTTTAAGGGTGATCTACGTCATATGCATGTTTCTATCTCGCTGCAGCCCTGCCCAGGTCTGCCATGCCGGCAGAGTGACCTGCTCTCCTGCTGTGTGATGCAGCTTTAGGGTTTTGCTCTTCACTTGCCGTCGTATCTGGATGGTTTGGGCAGCGACGAGCTGTATCCAGACAGCAAGAGAGAGGAGAGTGGATAGCGGAGACCTTCAGGATAATACAGATGCTACACGATCCCTTCATCACCGAAGGGACATTGCTCAATTAGCGTGTCAATCACTTGTCTCTCAGCCTGCCCGTCAACGACCGAACAGCCGAGGGATTCGCTGCACAGAGGGGCCCAAAGTGGCAGATACAGCTGTCTTGGAGAGGTCGTTCTGCCTAATTCTGTGTGCAAGGGGACAGAGCCTGCAGGATTTTTAAGCCTTTTTTTTTTTTTTTTCCATTTTCCATGGAAAATTTCAAGCGAGCGGGTGAGGCCTTTGAAGTATGAGGTTACTGGGACACTGCAGATTGGGAAGATTTTATTTGTAATGGTAGAAATTGCTTTTGTGTCTCGTGCGTCACTCTAGTGGGTTTGTTCAGAGAAAGGGCAATGAGTAGAAAGGGACTGTGAATTCTTCTGCTGCCTCCTTTATTCTGCCTTCTCCCCCCAACTTCAGAGGAATTTTCTGGAGCTGCACTCCACGCCACGATGGAGATACAGCTGCAGCCAGATGTTGTGTGGCTGGAATAAAAGTTCTTACTGTTTGAGGATCCTGGTCTGTGCACAATGAAGACCAAAGGGCACAGGTTAGGGCAGCTGGACCTGGCACTGCCTTGTGATGCAGACAGGGATTCTGGCTTTGGGGTGATTTATTTTAATCCCCTGTTGATGGAACAACATGAAGCAAATCATGTAACCTTGGTTGCCTTGTCTGTGGTAAAGCAGTGATTACTTATTGTCATTTATAACGACTCAGGGACAAGCCAAGACCATGTACAGTCACTGAAGGCTTTTTTTTTTTAAAAGCTCAGAAGGGGCTAGGTCTTCTGGGGAGGCAACTGGCACCATTCCATGAGCTTCAGGGAGCACCATTGCTTCGTACCGGCTGTGGCTATGGTTCAGGGCTTCTCCGATAGCCTCAGTAATAGAGTCATTTGTCTCCCAAAATACTCATTGGTTTCACTGAAGATTTGTGGGTTCTCTTCATTATTAGTATCATTAATTCTTGTTTAGACAGAATTTATGATCCTGTCCAATGAAGTTTATCCGAAGTGGTAACTTGAAAATGCACTTAGAGGCTCGTGGGGAAGGAGGGTCCGGTGGTTACGGTGCCGTGCCCTGCCCCACAGCCCCTGGGGGCAGAGCTGGGGGTCTGGGCTCAGATTCCTTTGGGAAAGGTACTTGTGAAAACTGGACTCAGCTGACAGAAAACATGGCACAAGCACGTGGGTGATGTTTAGGCTGAATATCACTCCAGGTGATACAAGGGTTTCTGAGTATTGACTTCCTATTTTCTTCTCCTTCCTTTGAGGGTGCTGCGAGAAGAAATACCCTACAGATAGCAGAGTGGTCAGGTTCAGTAGGGAAAGAACAACGTCACTGTCCTGGATGGGTTTTGCCCTCTTTTAAACATGGCTCTTTCTCCCTAGAGATAAATCTCGTTGCAGTTCTAGCTCATGAGAGGATCTCTCCCTGCTGAGTCCAGCTGGGGTGGGAAGCTGTAGGGGTTGAGGGCAGGCACCTGCATGTGCTCATGCTTCATCCTTCCTTTGCCAAAAATGGATCCTTCTACTTTCTCACAAAGCTGAGGGCTTCTAGAAGCAAGGGACTCCTGTGTCTTTGCTGGGACCACAACCCTGGAGGATGAGGACTCAAGACCCAGTGCCGCCTGCAGTTGTGTGGAACTCTATTGCTGGGAACCTTCTTTACAGCTTGTGCTGATGTTGGTTTTTTTTAAATTCACCCTTCCACTTAGACTCTTCTTTATCACTGCTACTTGCTGGGACTGACAGCTGCTAACAAACACCAAGGGATTCCAGACAACTTTGCAGACTGCCTTTGAGTGCCTCAGGCAAAGCCTGAAATGCATACAACATGAAAATAATCAGCTCTGTTCACTCACCGACTCGTACCCTTCTTCCTCCCTGGGGTGGGGAGCAAGAGGTGAAGCTCAGATCATGCAGGTAGAGCTGGTCATGGGTTGCAAGATGCTGGGGTTGAATATATTGGGCAGCTCCGTCAGAGGAGGGAAACCCCAAATGATGGCATTTCTTTGTGGTACAGTTCTTCCTGCAGCTTTTCGTGCACAGCATTTGAACCCAAGGTTCTCTGGTTCTTCTTGGGCTTTCCAGGGATGCAGGAGGGTGGGTCGTCTCCATCTCTTCCTGCTGCATCCTCAATCTGGGACCAGGGATCCCCCTCTTTGATGGTGCAGAACTTGCCTGGAGCTCACTAAGGTTCCTTGTACTGGCTCACGGCTCTGAGACTGTTAAACCCTGCTGGTCAGGTTTATCCTTGCTAATCCTGAGTTATTCAAATGGGCTGCTCTGCCTTTCATGTTGAACAAACAAAAAGCCTTAGGAAGCAAAGTCCTGATTTGCTGATTAGACCCAGCCTTGATGGCATCTCATCCTAAAATCCATCTGGGTGCACCTGGTGGGCTCCCCCCTGAGAACTGCATTATTTTGAGAGTGGAAGGACTGACTTCAGAAACATTCACATTGAAGTATGGATCAGAACAACCTGCAAAAAACAAGCACAGGTCAGGTGTCTGAGGCAGGAGACGCTCTGGTAGGTGTAAAGAGGTTGGGAAAGAGACTGTCAAAAGCCTTAGTGGTGGGAAGAGCGTATATGCTAGACTATATTTTCTGCTTTCTGTATTTTAGCAGCTAAAACACTGATGTATTTCTGACACTTCCTGTATTTAGACAGGGATGAAAAGAAAAAAAAAAAAAAAGATTTCTTTCTTCCCCACGTATTGTGGAGAATGTGGAGAGTCGGCAGCGCTTTGTTCTAGGAGTGTCTCTGTTGGGAGAGGGGTCAACAGAAAACTTGGACACAAACTCATGAGCTCTTCTGTGTATTTTGGCATCTACTCTTGCTGCAGCTTGAAAGACAGAGTGTATCACTTACTGTTACTTTAGATGAAGAGTTCCTGGTGCCTTGTCCAAGCCCTAGGTTTTAAGACATTCCAATATTGTGAAAAGGAATCCTGGTTTGACCTGGGGGTGAGGTTCTTCCCTCTGGAGCAGAAGCTGGAGAGTTCAGACAAGTTCTTCCATGTGCCTGCTCCTTCTCTGCCTCTGGGGCTTTTGGAGTGGATGAGGCAAAGGCTATTTCTTGGTCCCTAACTCAGGTAACACACACTGCGTTTATCGTCTTTTATTTTCAAGCCTGGTTAAAGCCCAGACTTTAACTGTCCAGGCTTTCCAGGCTTTTACTTTTTTAACTTTTTAACTTTTTTTTATTTTTTTCTTTTTTTTTTTTTTTTAATTATTTTTTAACTTAACAGTCCAGGCTGTCACTTCATGATCAGTTTGCCTCTCACTCCCAGCAGCTCAGTGCACGCTTTTAGTGGTATAAACAAGAAGGTCTTACTTCTTCCAGTTTTGTCTCCTCTCTCTTCAGTGAAAGGTATGTCCCAATATCAGGTCCCATAAAAGATTAATAAAGGCTACGGCACCCGTGGGGGGTCGTTCGCTCACTGCTGCTGTGCCCTGTCCAGTTTAAAATGATCCCTGTCCTGTTTCTCATCAGGCACCACCTAATGCCTGTGCATCCCTGCTAGGAGGCTTTGCCTGGCGCTCAGCTTAATATATTCTGTGCACAGTTTTGTCCCATTATTCCTAGTTAAACTCTCTTGGATCATCCAGAACATGAGGAATGTGCAGCAGCTTCCCACAGCACAGCATAATTAGCTACTTCAAAAACTACCTGCGAAGAGTGATGCCCTCATTATGCCGAGCAGAAGAGAATTTGGTGGGGTGAGATGTCTCCAGAAAGAAGATGCATTTCACTTCCCGGAGAGAACAAGAGGCAGCCGTTGCCCTCCTGCCGTTAGCTTTATCCCTGATTGCCTTGGGAGCTGGAAGGCACATGGCAGTGCCCCTTGATGAAAGCAAACACCTTGGAACATCCATTAGTTTATGGTGATTTTAAAAAAGCCTCGTGGTTCATAGGCTGCGCTGTTCCCAGGACGTAACCGCGAATGTTGTTTAAAAATGCTTTCCTTGCTGTTCTGTGGAAGGCCAGGGTTTTGTTTGGAGTCCTCCAAAACACACGTCAGGGCATGAATTTCATCAGCCTTGGTGCTTCAGCACTACAAATAATCCATCACATCAGCCCTGACTGGAATCCTTCTTCCCCACCGTGGTTAAAGCAACCCTGGTTCCTCAGTTCTTCCTTTGCTGATAAAACCCAGAGACTCCAAAGGAACCTCCAAAGGATTGAGAGCTGGCACTCGATTCTTCCTACTTTATTCCTGGAATCTAGAGCTGGATGAGATGCTTCTGGTGCGTGCCTGTCTAATAACAATAACACTCCATGTTTCTGCAGCATTTTTCATCTATGATCTCTGAGTGCTTTGCAAACAAAAAATAAATAAGCTTACTGTCAACCCTCTAGGGTAGGCATTATGATACTTACTTAGCAGATGTGTAAACAGAAGCATGGAGAGCTCAAGTTTTTCATGTTCAAAGCACTTCGCAAATATTGCCTAATTAATCATGGGGCTGGCCTTGTGAGATACGTGTTGGTTCCCTTCAAGGGCAGAGTAAAGTCACCGGGAGGACTGAGGAGTCGCCTGTGCCGGTCGTCGTGAGCTTTTTCTCTAATTAACGGGGTGTTCATTGCACCCGGCTTCAGACGGCCCGGGTAGGGTGTCTCTGGGCTCCCTTTAAAGTCAAGGGTGAGAGAGTTCAGAACTAAGTTGGACTTGTGTGGAATTCAATTAGTTTAATTTTATAAAGCCTGTTTGTAGCCCCATCAGGCTCCCTCTTTGAAGTTTCTTAAAAACCCAGAGTTGGGGCTTGGAATAGTTTTCAACAGGAGTTGAAGTCGGGATACGACCAGGGCAGCTCAGATTCCTGAGCGGTGGCAGGAGCAGGCAATCGGTCTCAGGAGAAACACCGAGAGGAGGGGTTGTTGTGTTGGTGTTGAGGGTGGTGGGCTGGGTGGCTCTGCTCATGACTCTTCTCTTAGTGTCACCTTCTCCAAAAACAATCCCTGCACGTTGTGCTTCTGTAGGACATAAAAACATCCAAAAGGGTGTTTTTATGTTAGTCTAGTACTTGAAGAAGTGCTTAATGTTGGGTGTTAGTCATAGATGGTCCTTCTCTTCCATTCTGTGATCTGAGGGGAACAGCTCAGCCTCTTTGATCTACACGGGCTGATGTTGACTAGTGGAACTTTGATTTTACTGCTGCTCGGGTGGGATTTGTTGCAGCTGGAGATATCAGCCGGTGTTACCAACCCTGCAAGTGTCACGGGGATAAGAGGAGCCCTAGCACTTGAAAAGTTCACAGACAAATGGAGTATTTTTCTGCCCGTCGGCTCTTGTGAGGTTTGGAAATGATGCTCCAGGCAGCTGTGAACACCGGTTCTGACTATTCAGTATCCAGCAATTACCGCCAGTGAGTTGCTACTTACTCATCTGGGGATTCAGCTCCCGTTCTGTAACGTGTTTCGGTGGCTATATTTGGCCAACTTGAGTCACTTGCTGGAAATTCCAGCCATTAACAAGTACGTTTCATAGCTTTAAAATATGTATTTTCCCCAGTAGGTTGCGGTTCCTAAGGCTTGGGTGAAACCCTGCTCGGAGAACAAAGGGTTACTCCTCCGTACGAGTGAGCGTGTGTGCAGATCGGTGTGCAGACACACACGTACAGGCTCACAGGTAAAACGTGCTCGGGAAATATTACGGTGCGAGTTCCCGGGGTGACAAGGCAGCATCTCAGCGCCGGAGCCAGCGGAGATCTGCAGACGCAGGTTAGCGGATGGTCTGATCCCACGGGGCTTCAAAACACAGATCCTGGAGAGCGCTGGAACGTTTTATTAGTCTTTAGCAAGACAGAGTTATATCAAGTTTGTTCAGCATTAATTATACTTTCTGCAGGGTTCTACCTACACCATCCATTATTAATTAATCTCACTCTATATTTTTAGCTGTTACCTGTCCCTAATTGCCTTCCTGCTATAACTTTCTGGTCCTATGCCAACATGTGTTGCCAGACCAGTTGAAGACATTAGTACGAATGTAATTACCTCTTTATTGCTCGTGTAATTTTGGATTCCCCATGTAGATTGCATTAGGTATCCTTCTTGGAAAAGGGAAGGTAAATACATTTTTCCTCTGCAAGTATTTCTGCGTTTTCCCTGCCAGCAGCTGTCCTTCTCGCCCGGAGACAGGAGAGTGACCCTTGTGTCACACTGACATGAATCCTCCATGTGGAGAGCGGGATGCTGTGAGTCAGCTCTCAACCAGCCCCCGTGTAGCCGTGTCCGTGCAGGGTCAGGCTTTAGTCGATAAGCTCTCCTGCAGCAGGGTGCAGAAGCTCTCTACTGGATGGTCTCCCCTGCAGCAGGGTGTAGGACCTCACCGGTGTCCTCTGGGTTGGAGATGCTGTTGTCCAAAGGCAGGAACCCACGGCTAAACCCACATCAGCTCTAGAGACAAACTTTTGGCTCCCGTTAATCGGTGATCCAGAGACACAGTGGTTTCATGGGGAAATTACTGCGTGTGAGGGTCCTCTCTTGCCTGCCATCCTCCGAAGCTGTTGCTTTGTCCCATAACGTGGACATGACAATGGCAAAAGAGAGAACAAGGGGGACAGCAGCTTCCCAGTCCCCGTATTAAGGGATTCAAGTGTATTCTGCTTCTGTACCAAGTTCCTTTTGACTCTTTCATCTCAATTATCACTTTGAGATGTTGCCACAAGCCTTCTCCTAGAGCTGCCTGGGGGGAAAAAAAGAAAATATGTATATATATATCTCCTTATTTGTGCATGTTAAATCTTCCCACCCGACTGGGGCTGCCTCTGTGTGCTCAGGCATGTCCAGGGCTGCAGGTTTCCAGGCACAAGGCAAACCCCTGCCAGGCAGCGGGCTTCTCGGCCAAGCCTTCCTTCTGCTTTCCAAGGGCTGCTCCCCCACTGCTCGGCGGCTTGTTGTGCACGTAGATGAACAAATGTCCACCCAGCTGGTCGCTGCGAGGAAGGAGACAGTGACAGAAGAAGCTGAAGTTCCTGCGGTTGTGCAGCTGTGTCTGTCAGATGGTGCTGGTGTCCCTGCTCTGCAGCAGTTGGAGTACCTGGGACTGCAGATCCAGCAAAGGTCAGGGGCTGGGCTGGGACATCAAACCCTTTCTTTATCCTCTCCTGAGAAATGCGAAGGGCTGTGGTTGAAGCTAATCAGCTGATTGCTGTTTTGTGTCAGTAAGTGTGCGTGGAGGGGAAGAAAGTGTGTTTCTTGGGGGATAATTGCAAAAGGAGACTATTTTGCTTGGAGAGGGAAAGTGGGAAGGAGTGCTGATAAATTCAGACCAATATTGTTAAAAAAACAGTAATGCATCCATAGCCCAGGCCTGCATTTTAACTCTGGAGTAATTGTGTTCCTCAGAGCCGGGCAAATATTTGGGGAACTCTTCTCCTTGGATGCCCATCCCTCATTCACCCACCCAAGATAGTGATATGAGCAAAGGTGCGTTATCAGTTGAGTAGCAACTCATCAAGTTGAGTAAACCTGACACAAGTCCTTGACCTGCAGGTCTGGAAGTGTCCACCCCAACGGGTGAAACCCTGCCAGGGTCTGGGATGAGCAACCACACAGCTGAGAGGAGGAAGAGTGAAGCCACTAATTGAGCATAACAGGAAATACTTTGGAGCAGATTACAAGAGGAACTGTTACAGCCACGTGGGACGGGGCCAGCCCAGGGTTTGGGTCTGAAAATGCAAGAGCAAACATCTGCTTCCTTCTCCCTGCAGGGCAGGAAGGGCAGGGTAAAGGCTCTACTGGTGTACGGGGCTGTACTGGTACCTACCATCAGCCAGCCCACGGGCTGCCAGGGTTTGCAGACAACACAGACAAGCAAAAAATCTGTTGTTTGCAGGTGGAATGCAGGGAAATGTGTGAAGCATCGCCTCCTGAGCCTAGCTGGTGGTTAGCAGTGCATCCACAGCTCCGGACACATCAAGCCCATCACTTTGGCTGAGTGAGCGTGTTACGGAGCTTGGAGTCACATCCAGCCTCTTCCATGGCAGCCGTGGAAGGGAAGAGCTTTGTATGGAGGGAGCTCGGGCCACTCTTTGCCCAGCCAAGTGCTCGGGCAGTGCCAGGGCATCGGCATCCCAGCCTGCTGGGCAGCAGCTGCTTCATCCGCTTGGAATAAAAAGCCTTTCCCGGGGGTCTGGAGCGGGGCTTGCTGGCTGTGCCCCATGCTGCAGGTGGGGAAATGGGCACTGAGAAGCTGTGGAGCAGGGCTGGAGGTTTTTGTGCTCGCCAAAGGGGCAGAGAAAGGAATTTGTTGTCCAGAAGCTAAAATTTGAGCTTGTTTGGCAGAAATGGGACCAGTTTCCTGCAAAAAAGCCATTCCCTTTGGGTTGGGGAGAACAGATTCCGAGTCGGGTGGCTGCAGGCATGACCGCTGCGGGAAAGCAAAGGATTCCAGAAGTAACTGCTTTACAGATGAAAATCCATCCAGAGCAAACGCGAGATGTCAAACAGCTAGTCAGGGGAAACGTCCAGCCTGACAATTAGCAGCGATTAGTGCAGCCCATCAAACCCGCTGCCAGGATGACTCAGGCGGGTTTGCCACGGGTCAGGCTGGCAGGTCTGAGTGCCCAGTCCGTGCTGCTGGCGGTCAGGGGCTGGCAGGGAGGCCGGGGGAGGGAGAAGCAAACTAAAATGCATAAAAATGCAAAATATAGGGAGTTAGATCTCAGCTGGCAGAAATTGGCATAGCGTTTTTTTTGACATCAGTAGAATTATACCTTTACACTGAATAAAATCTGGCCTACTATTTTTGCAGTGGTTTCGATTGCAAATTTGACTTTGGAGTTTGAAGCGGCGCTGGTACGTTCGGTTCATCATGGGAGCTGGATTCTAGACTGTGGATAGAGCTCAGCAGTAACTTATATAAAGTGATGCTGCTCTGTTTTCCCTTGGAATTTGCCAATTTGTCAAATTTGTTTGCAGAAACAGTGGGACTTTGATTCTGGAAGAATCAAGGCAGCTATTGGACGCAGTTGGCTTGGCAGTTTTCATCCTACCTAGATCTGCTTCGGAGCTGGAGCGCCTGCCCAGCAACTTGATGTGCTAAAAGCCTGGGAGCGCGGGAGTTCTGGCTCCCAGCTCCGCTGTCCCATCTGGTGCTCCTCAGGATGACGCTGCCTGCTCCATTTCACACAGAAGTAAAAACGTTTTCTCTGCTAAACGCAATAGTCATTCTCCATCCAGCTCTAAGCTGAATTATGGCTCGTTATCCTACGGCTCCAGCGCCGCAGTGTTGAGTGCGGCTGAAGTGTTTACAAGCTCACGAGATGCGTTAGATGAGAACATTGAACCAAGCGACCTGATCCAAGAAGCCTACGAGAACGCAGGGGATGCTCGTCGCTGGTGTGAATTCCTCCAAGTTTACATCTCCATGTGCCACATAAACATTTCTTCCCAAATGCTTTTGGGTTGTTTTTTTCTTGTAAGTGTGAAACGCCTGGAGCTGGGGACTTTCCAAGGGAAGGACATCCCCACCCATCTTCCATGCTTGCCATGTTTATCATGGAACACCAAAATCCCCACAGCTGCTCTGCTGTCTTGATATGATTTTTGTTTTTTTCTCCTATCAGGAGTTAAGTCGGGAGGCCACGAAGCACTCCTGTAAATGTGAAATGGTACAGAAGGCTTGAAGAATAAAGGAGAGTAGGGACAGACTCTAATGTTCTCTTTCCCCTGCTCAGAGCTTTAAATCGGCAAAGCCTGGCTGCTCGCTGCCTGGTTCCTCAGGTGAACAATTCCACTCTAATTTCAGAAAGATCCAAGGGAAAAAAAAGTTAAAAGCAACCCAAAGAAAAACACCTTTTACTGAAGCACTGCTGGGCAGCGTGTGGATGCGTTACCCTCTGAAGACATCCACACAAACTGATGTGATTTGGGCAGAAACATTCCGTGCCTCTGACGCCTTCACTGGGCTTAACTGCGGAGTTTGATGGTAAATCCGAGTGACAATGTGTATGCTAAAAACTGTGAAGAAGTTAGTAAAGATTTACTGCCAGGCAGGGCAGAAAATGAAGAAGAAAGAGCCTGGAAGTAATTGTACCTTCTGCGTGGCCTGGTGAGGTGGTGGTGACAGGGAGCAACGCTGATGACTCTGGGCTGGAGAGACGGTGGTTGCACGTCTTGGGCGTCCTCTGCCTTTTGGTTGAAGTGGTCGTTAATAGTAAAGTGAGCTTGAAAGTAACCGTGTTGACAGGGCCATGAGGAAAATGTAAGGAAAATGGGAAAATGGCATTTGAGGCTGCAGGTATTAAGAGGACAAGACAACCTTCAGTCCCCGAGAACGGAGGGGAAAGATGGAGAGATGCAGATTCTCAAACTTCAGTGCTAAATAACCTTCTCGTTTCTTTAGTCGAGCTTACGTCTGGTCTGACCCTGTGACAGTTGTAAATCTCGGAGCTGATTCTGAAGAGATGGGAACAACGAGGATAATTGCCCTGTAATTCAGAGAGCCTTGGTGGGGATGGAGCAATAGCAGCACTCAGGAGCCGAATGACTCCCTTTATTACCGCGAGAAGCAGAAGCTCTATTTGTCGTTAAACTTGGGTGACAGCCCTCTTTGAACTTCCTCGTGCCTTTGCCAAAAGTTAGATGCACGAACTGATACATGATCCTTCAATTAAAAATCCCATTCTAATAAGTAACAACGAAGTGGGAACATTCAGATGGTTCAGTTTCAGCCCTGGAGTTTCCTAAATTCTGAGCTGTTTTGTTTTTTTTTTTCTTCAGCTAAAGCTCGGCAGCCGAGCTCGGCTCCGTGACTCGTACCAGTCAGCAGAACTTTTGACGGCAATGGGGCCCATGGGATAAACCACCCCCTTGTCAATAAACTGGGATTCTTTCCTCGTTATATAACAATGCAAATGTAATAATTTCTTCTCTGCTCCAGTTGTTACTCAATCCCCGATTAATTCAGAAATGGGCCAGTAGTGAATGTATAATTGCAACTGCTGGCAGAGTTTAATATAAAGTTTGGGTTATTGTCAGATTGCTATTAATAACATTTCTGATTAGGCACTGACTTTTCCCTGAGCTGTTTAAATGTCACTGCCGGAATCAGAGGGGTGAAAGGAATCTAATCTCTCTTCCCCCACCCTCAACCTCTGTATCACAGGAACTTGGAAATGTGCAGTTTTTCCTATTGTTCTTCAGTCTATTGTAGAAGTGCTGCAGTGACTAATTCTTGCATAAATCATTGCCATGACAACACCTGTAATACAGACTGTCAAACAGCGCCGAGATTCCTTCAACTCAGCCAAAAGGCTAAAGAGGTACAAATGGGGGTGAAGCGAGTGCCCAGACCCCTTTCCAGCAGTGAGGAGAGGCGAGGGGTGGGACTGGGGTTTGGAAACATCTCCCATCTGCTCCCTCTGTCCCTGGGAGCAGATCAAGGTGGGTATCGAGGATTAATCTGTGTAGTGGTGGTCAGGTACTCAAAAGTTGGGCTCTGCAACTGCCTGCCTTAATAGCCCTTGGTGTTCGCATGGAATCACAGAATGATGTGGGCTTGGAAGGGACCTCTGGAGATCAACCCCCTGCCCGAGCAGGGCCACCCAGAGCNTTCTTATGTTCCAGTTTGTGCTCATAACTGCTTGTCCTGTCCCTGGGCACCACTGAAAAAAGCCTGGCCTCATCCTCCTGGCACCTACCCTTGAAGTATTTCTAAGTGTTGATCAGATCCCCCCTCAGCCTTCTCTTCTCCAGACTAAAAAGTCCCAAGTCCCTCTGCCTTTCCTCATCAGAGAGATGCTCCAGGCCCTTCATCATCTTTGTGGTCCTCTTGTTGTCCCCTCTCCAGCAGTTCCCTGTCCTTCTTGAACTGGGGAGCTCAGAACTGGTCCCAGTGCTCCAGATGGGGCCTCCCCAGGGCAGAGCAGAGGGGGAGGATGACCTCCCTCCACCTGCTGGTCACACTCTTCTTGATGCGCCCCAGGATGCCATTGGCCTTTCTTGGCCTCAAGAACACATTGTATTTTCCTCCATCTGTGGTTGTTTATTGATTTCTCGTTGAAACAGGAGCTGCTCTGTCACCCTGCGCCCACAGAAGCAGGGTCTTGGGCTCACGTGGGCTTTTGAGATCCTCAGTGAGATGTATAACAGGGCGAGAACCCAGCATGGTCAGCTGAGGGCTGGGCTCTTTGCTTTTTGCTGGACAGCATTAATGATATAAAGTATTGATTCGCATCTTCTGGGAAACAGGCAAAGTATTGTGCTTAATTAAGGACTTTAAAACAAGGGCTTGCAAGGTGATCAATATTTATTAGGACAGGATAATCTCGTTTTGACTTTTAAACTTGGTGGGTTTGATGTACGTCACCAACTGGGCTGTAAATGTGTAGCAGTGAGATGTGCTTTTCACGGGGTAACATCTTTTATGATAACCTGAAGCCCAGCTCCAGTTTAATGGCAAAATATATCAACCCATTTTTCTCCTGTTCCTACTAGCTCTTCTTTATTCATCCTAAAAAGAAGGTCTAGGAAGGAAAAATTGAGCAGAGAGGTTACATATTGCTATCTGCAGTTGTGTTGCAAAGGAAAATTTACTAACACGGGGTAAAACAGGAACAACTCGTATTTAATGGGTTCCATCCGAAGTGTTGTACAGGTAGGACTGGATGAAAAACGGTGTGTGACTTGTAATGCCAATATAGAATCCATCTGTTGAGGTCCATCTACTTTTTTCTTCTGCCTTATTCGTCCCTGTTGCGGGTAAAGTCTCCTGTGATATGTGAAGATCTCAGTTTCACTTCAGATTAAAGGCAAGATTTCTCTTTGGGCAGTTTCCTACTGATGTACAAAGGAAGAAGGAAAGGGTACCATGAATAGAGCCGTAGGTCCCTGCAGCGACAAGACTCTAGGTTTTCTTTTCAAGTGTCCTCCTACAGAGTGACTTTATATATCCAGAGTCCTGGCTCTTGACCTGATTTTCTACTCCATGGTATCTCCTGTGGTCGCTGACATCTAAGTGTGTGAAAACGTTGCTATTCTGGTTTCTGTGGCTGGGCACCATCAGCACCGTGCAGGGTAGTGGGGAAGGGGGGGTTCAGAACTGGACCTTCAGTTAATGTGAACCAGTGAAGCTCCAGAGATGGTAGGTCATTTCGGATGTCTCCTTGTTTACCCTGTTCTAGAAAAACACCTGTTGTGGAAAATGTACAATGGTGAAATGGTAAAAAAAATCACCCATGGGCATGCTTGGGAGGAAAAGGGTTTGTACTCCATTGCCCAAGAGAGAAGCGGGTGGACTTCGTTACCTGAACGATTCTCAACCTCTGGGCTGTCCCTCAGTGACCTGTTTCTGTCCTCGGGTGTCCTGAGAGTCGCAAAGTTTTTTACATCCAGGCTAACGATAAATGTCCCGAGTGGAGACGGTGACGGTGTCCACAGGTTCACCCCGTGGCGGCATCCAGGAGGTGCACTGAAGCATAAACTGAGCTTGCTCTTCAAATTCAATATCTGTATTCTGGATTTTTGTCTTGATTTACCCACTAAGAAGGACTGAGGGAAAAGAATAATACGTTTTTGTGTGATGCATTGGCTTAGCCACGGTCAGCAACCCTCGGGGAAGGAGACCAAGAGTGAGCCTCCACGCTCAGCTGCAGACGGACCTCCTGATGCCCAACCAGCAATGACTAAAAATGTTTCCTTCCTCCCCTCTTTAGCTCCAGGAGAATTAATCCCAGATGAAAACCTTTGTTTTGCCTGGTGAGAGCCGGCAGGCTGGACTCTCGCTTGGAACCTGCGTTTCTGCAGTGGCACCAGCAGAGCCAGGTAATTTGTGTGGCACAGGGTTTACTCACCGAGAAATGCGGTTCCTGAGTGGGAGGAGGCAAAGCTGTTTGGGAATTTGGGTCAGATTCAGCAAACAGTTTCTGGAAAAAAAAAAAAAAATTGGAAAAAAAAAAGAGGGGGGAAAAAGAAAAGGCAAATCACTCCCTTTATTGCTTTTCCAGATAATCAAAATACTTCATTTTGTACTTCCCAAGCAGCACCAAAGGAAAAATACAACTCAGAATTAATGTTCTCCTTTTCTCTTGGGAGCATCCCACACAAAAATACACACGAGCAGGAGCGTTTGCCCTTGCAAAGCGTCTTATTTAACAAAACCCGTTGTCTTTCACAAGAAAACACCTGCACGGTTCTGGTACGGATGGGCTGGCTGGTGCAAAGGTGTCTGCTCTGTATCATTTGCTTGTTGATAGAAGAAAAGCCAGCAGATGGTGCTCGAGAATATACACCCTGGCTTCTGGAGGTCCGGCCGGTGTGACTGGGGTGGGAGCCAGGGGACCCCCATGGCTGAGCTGGGACCTGGCAAGGAGACGTGGAAGGGGACAGGAGGAGAACCGGGCACCCCCAGACCTGGCACTGCCCCTTGCAGAGTTGTCAGCCACTGGTGACAAATTTCAGGGGAATATTTTTTCCCCAAAAGGGTTGTCAAGCCCTGGGACATGCTGCCCAGGGAGGTGGTGG